>CAXKVR010000494.1:0-33962 GCA_964058845.1 Carex sylvatica
AAATTTACAATGATAAATATATTATTATAAATTTTAAGGAAAATTTTAACATTTTGTGTAATATTTAATTAGTAAATAGTTAAATCTCGGCGTAAAAGCCCTCAATATTTGTTTGCACCCACTCGACGTAGAAGACACGTGTTACCTTTATGCGAAAATGGTTTGCTGGACTTTCTGTGACAATGTATATATAGATGTTGAAAATCAATCGGATGTACTTGAGGAACGGCATCCCTATCAGTTAAGTTGAGGAATCTCTGAATTATTTATCAGAAAACTCCCCACTGAAAACCCATAAATTTAATCAATCTTTTTTTACTGATTTGTCTGTAACCTTGTAATTTGTTTAATTAAATTCTATTAAAAAAAAGTCTGCTCATTGTTGTCATTCAATTCCAGAGGGAAGAGAAGAGGAAGCGCACAGTAATAACAGACCCGGCGTCACGAAGCGGAAGAAAACCGTACACCGCACCCCCACGAAAACAGCAAAAAAACAACATAATTAAAAAAAAAAACAAAAACAAAAGGAAAAAAAAGTAAAAAGAAACAAGAATGGCGAGCGAGGGGGAGTCGGAGAGCGGGAGCCAGGATTACCTGTTCAAGATCGTGATGATCGGAGACTCGTCGGTGGGGAAGTCGAACCTGCTGGCGCGGTTCGCTCGCAACGAGTTCTATCCCAACTCCAAGTCGACCATCGGCGTTGAGTTCCAGACTCAGAAGCTCCTCATCGACGGCAAGGAGGTCAAGGCCCAGATCTGGGACACCGCCGGCCAGGAACGCTTCCGAGCTGTTACCTCCGCCTATTATCGAGGCGCTGTCGGTGCTCTCCTCGTTTACGACATCAGCCGCCGCACCACCTTCGACAGCGTCGGCCGCTGGCTCAATGAACTCCACAGTACCCTTCGCTTCCCTCCCTCTTTCCCCTCTCTTTTATTGTTTTAGTTATTTTTATCAATTTTGCGGGGGAGGGGTCTGGATCTGATTAGATGAGAGTCACAATTGGCAAATCCATTGGTGCATTGCTGAACCTGATTATGCCGGGAGGTCGGAAGGGTTGAACTGAAATATTGGTAGACTGTATTGCTCAATGCTGCTTGATGATAAAAACCAAACTACATTTGGATTAGGGCGTTTTAGATAAATGAATCAGAAACATATATGTAATAATTAATCACAGGGGGTGTAAACTAGCCTTTTGTTTTTTACCTTTTGTAAATAGGGAGGGATTGATTTGGTTAAAGATTACTGTACGAGCCTTTCTGTCTTGGTGCAAATTACTTTTAACAAAGCCACAAAAGAAGGATACCAGATCTGAGGATTTCCTACTTCAATTTAATCAACAAGCCACAAAATGATCCTGGAAATTACAATAAAGTCTTTGAGTCTTATATGCAATGAAGCTCCACATTTTCACCCTACTCATTTTATCCTGGAAATCACTGTACCACAATTGCAATTCTGGGACAAGGTTATGAAAATGTATCATTTACCGGTTGGTTTGCTCCTGTAATACTGTTGGTTAGCTCTTTTGTAAACTGGTCTTGTACTTTTTCACTTCTCTTTACATGTTAAACACGGTAAGTATGCATGTCACACGTATAAAGTGTCTTCAGAAACGATGATTGTAAAACAGAGTTAACCCAAAACAATCACAATTTCACATTCTGACATTGGTTTTTGATGCAACAGCGCATTCTGACATGAATGTGGTGACTATCCTGGTGGGCAACAAGAGTGACCTGAAAGACATCAGAGAAGTACCCACATCCGAGGGAAAGGTTCTTGCTGAGGCACAAGGCCTCTTCTTCATGGAGACGTCCGCACTTGACTCATCTAATGTGACCGAAGCCTTCTATACAGTGGTTAGGGAAATATATAGTATTCTCAGCCGAAAAGTTTTTCAGTCCCAAGAACAGAGGAAAGGTGAACTAACGTCTCTGAGCAATGGCAAGACGGTGGTGATCCAAGGTCAACCTGACGAGCCAGAAAGTGTGACCAAGGGCGGATGCTGTTCCTCGTAGTGCATTGTTAATATTTTATTTTTGTTTTTTTTTTTCGGCGTTTTCTTTTTTGGGTTGGGTAAGTAGAATGATACTCATGTTGTATTGGCAGTTTCTTTTTGTAAAGGGATGTGTGTTGCGTTAGGTTCTTTTGATTTTGATCACATAATCACGATGATATCTTGGTCTCTGGTATCTCCTTACCGCATTTTGTGCATCCTTGATATTTAGTCGTTCCAGGTTTATTGAGGTTGGTGTAAATTCTATTTTGTTACGTTCTTTCGATTATGCGGCAGAGAAGCCGATCTGTCTTGTGAATTTGCAGGAGTTTGTAGAATTGAATAGGTTCCAGAAAACTTCATAGTTGTCATGTAATTTTTTATGTTGTCAAAGTAAAAACAATAATCAACTCCGAAGCTAAGACATAATAAACTTATTACTCAAATATGAGCAAATGCATTTATAAGATTTCCATTTTTCACCATTTTCAATATTTGCGGGTTTTGAGAAATTTGGGCCAGGTCCAGAAATAAGGATTAAGCAGTCTTTAAATGGAACTTCTCCGTTTGGAAATTGAAATTGAGTCACCAGTATGCTTGGGCAATGAGCGAGTTTATCCCTGGGCTGGTTCTGGTTGTCATAAATCGTAGTGTACGAATGACATTAACAGAAACCGAAATGGTCATAATTTTTTACCATCTTAAATCCCCGACATTTTTTAAAATATTTTAATATAAATAACCAGGGATGAACGGAATTATTAAAAATAATCAAACCCTGAAAAAATTTTCACGGCTTGAAATTTTAATTCCAAATTGCGAAAAAATTTCACAGTTTGGTTTTTTATTAATTCCAAATTATATTTACATGCAAAATCACGTGGCTTAAATTCATATTATAATTTATTTTATTCAATATCATGCATGGAGCCACGTAGTTATTTTTATATTTCAAACTCTTATATTGCTTAAATGCCACGGTAGTTATTTTTTATATATAGTTTTGAGACCTTCATATTATTCAATATCATAAATAAGTTCAAATAAATTTCATATAAATAAATAAGATTATCGGGTATTACAGAAATGATACAAATCGCAGGAGAAATTATTGACAGAGATCATATAACATATTGTGCTTTTCTGAATTTGAGTATATGTGAATTTTCAACAAGGTTTGATAACTAATTAACTGTATTCAAGAGGTGCATCTTTAATAAGCAGTGTTAGTCTAAAATAAATTATTCCAATTCTAAAATAATTTATTCCAATTTCTTTGATGATTTGGAATAATTTATTTTAGACCAGCACTGCTAATCAAAGATGCATAAACCACGATGCTGATCAAGAAAATTATTTTAGAATTAGAATAATTTATTTTAGACCAGCGCTGCTGATTAAAGATGCACCTCTTGGACACAGTTAATTAGTTATCAAACTTTGTTGGAAATTCACATATACCCAAATTCAAAAGAACACAATATGTTCTATGATATCTGGCAATAATCTCTCTTGCGATTTATATCATTTTTTGTAATACCCGATAATCTTATTTATTTATATGAAATTTATTTGGACTTATTTATGATATTGAATAATATGAAGGTCTAAATTGTAAAATGCAAAACTATATAAAAAATAACTACCGTGGCATTCAAGCAATATAAGAGTTTGAAATATAAAAATAACTACGTGGCTCCATGCATGATATTGAATAAAATAAACTATAATATGAATTCAAGCCACGTGGCTTTGCATGTAAATATAATTTAAAATAAATAAAATATTAAATGAATTAAAATTTCAAATTGTAAATTTTTTTGGCAGTTTAAGTATTTTTAATAATTCCTCTCAACTCTAATTATTTTTATTAAAATATTTTATAAAATGGATATTGACTAAAACCCTGTTGCTCATGTAATGAGCTCCAAGACAATACAGATCATTTGTAAATTTTAGACGGACCAATCTCACGGTCATGAGCCAAAAAAATCAAGGAAGCAATGCAAGGATTGGTGCAATCCACTTGGATGGGTATGGAAACATTATCATGCAAGGATCCGACATTTAAGATGAATTTCCAAGAAGAAAGAAATATGATTAATTTGATTCAGGCAGTAGAAGGCAACAACATCGTTGTTTTAGAATAATTATTATGTTTGCAATATATTTAGGCATTTAAGTTTTATTTCTTTTCAGTTTTGACCAATTGCCTTGCTGGTTATATATTGTGCTTTTATGTTTATTGTCTTCCAATTTCAATAGTAGGCTATATATACTGTTGCCTTGATTGTAAAAGGCAGTTAGTGAATTTTATAAAATTGAGAGTGATTTTCTCTTTATTGTTCTTGATTGAACTTTGAACTTATCAAAGGGGCATCAACCTTTGTGGCGTTCTTCTTCTCCTTGGTTCCTGAATTTCTGAAGATCTTCAACTGGTCGAGGGTAAGTTCTTATTTTTTGGTTCTTGAAACCAGATTTCAGCGGGTTGGGGTTTTCTATTGATTTGATTTGATTTTTTTGGATTGATTTTAACTTGTTTGTGGGTTCAAAGGAGTAAATCTCTTGTGGGTTCACATCATTTGGTATCAGAGCCAAGTTTCAAATCAGGTCTTGTATCTCTTAAAAAAAAAAAAATGAAATTCTGTTGTAAAAAAAAAAAAAAATAGAAGAAAGATTTATTTCCAATTCAGTGTCTATTTTGATTTTATTTCGTCAATCAATTGTGGGGTAGATTTTATTTGTTTCCAATTCTGAAGTTATTCTTATTTTATTCTTGAACCAATTTTGTGTCTTTGATTTTGTTCGGTTAGTTCTTAAAGAACTTCAAAGATAAAACAAGGATTAAGAGAGACACGAGTGAGACACGTGAGAAATTGATAATCTTTGAGTGAAACACGAGCAAAAATACGTGAGAATTTTCACTACCAATATTTTTTTTAATTTATTTAATTTTTTGTTTTCAACTAGAAAAAAAAACAGAAAAAAAAGAAAGAAAGAAAGAAAGAAAAAAACCCATAAAAAAGAAGAAAAAAAAGAAGAAAAAGAAGAAAGATGCCCAACCACAATGAAGTTATTGCTCAAGGGATAACTGATCCAAAGTTATTTATAGAAGCGATGGTGGATGAAATGAAACGCATGATGAGGCTAGAGTTGGAAGAGGTACATGGTCGATTGGATAGAATGGAGAATGCACAAAGAGAACAACCTGAAATGTCTCCTAATAAGCATTGGAGGGAAAAAGAATCTAGTGTTGAATATGCGTATGGAAGTAGAGAAGAAGATGAGTACTGGGAGCATCCTAGGAGAGGTAGACGTGAGAGAGAGCCTAGGGCAATTCATGGTGGAAGAGGTGGAGTAGATAGAGATCTTGAGAGTATTAAGGTGAAAATACCAACTTTCCAAGGTAGGAGTGACCCAGAAGTTTATCTAGAATGGGAGAAGAAATTAAAGCTGATTTTTGAGTGTCATAATTATTCAGAGGCAAAAAAAGGTGAAAATGGCAGTAATTGAATTTACTAATTATGCAATAATTTGGTAGGATCAGTTAGTAACAACTAGAAGGAGAAACCGTGAGCAACCTGTAGAGGCATGGGAACAATTGAAGGTCCTTATGAGAAGACGTTTTGTACCTAACCACTATTATAGATATCTTTACCAGAAATTGCAGAATTTATCACAAAGGACTAGAAATGTAAAGGATTACTATAAGGAGATGGAGGTAGCTATGATTAGGGCTCATGTTAAGGAAGATAGGGAAGCCACAATGGCGAGGTTTTTGAGTGGATTAAAAAGGGATATAGCCAATGTAGTGGAATTGCAACACTATGTGGAAACTGAAGATATGGTGCATATGGCTATGAATGTAGAGAGGCAGTTGAAGCGAAAAGGGACAGCAAGGTATAACCAGGTTTCTAACTCTCATTGGAAACCAAAGTGGGATAAAAATGACCAAGTTGTAGATAAAACAGAACCACCCAAAAGAAAAGATGAGGGAAACAGTAGGATCAAGCCTGGGATTGATCCACAAGTTCCAAGAAATAGAGATGTGAAATGCTTTAAGTGTTTGGGGGTAGGTCATATAGCATCTCAATGTCCTAATAAGAGGGTTATGGTCATGAAAACTAATGGAGAGGTGATGACTGAAAGTGAAGATGATGATAATCCTGATGTGGAGGATGTTAGTGATGATGGAGAATTGGATTACCCGGTAATAGGTGAAGCTCTTGTTGCAAGGCGTGCCTTAAGTGCCCAAATAAAGGTGGATGAGATGGAACAACAAAGAGAGAACATATTTCATACTCGGTGTCATGTCAACAATCGGGTGTGTAACATGATCATTGATGGGGGTAGTTGTACTAATGTCGCTAATACAACCTTGGTGGAGAAGTTAGCTCTGCCATTGTTGGCGCACCCTTAGACCTTACAAATTACAGTGGTTGAATGAGTGTGGAGAGATACAGGTTACTAAACAAGTGTTGGTAGCATTTTCCATTGGAAGGTACAAGGATGAGGTGTTGTGCGATGTGGTACCTATGCAAGCTGGCCATATTTTGTTGGGAAGGCCATGGCAATACGATCGAAGGGTAACACATGATGAGTTTAGGAATAGATACACCTTTGTAAAAGATGGAAAGACAATTAAGCTTGTTCCTTTAACTCCGCAAGAAATCTATGAGGATCAGTTGAGAATGAAAAAATGATAATGAAAAAAAAGAAAAGAAGTTGAGAGAAAATTGATTGAAAAGAAAAATGGATGTGAAAGTTCAAAAGAAAATAAAAATATGAATGTGAATAAAGAAAAACAAGAATGAATAGAAAAAAGGAGAAAAGAGAAAGAGAAAATGAGTTTTTATGCAAAAAAGTGAGGTTAAGAGTGTTTTCTTAGGCAATCGGCCTATGTTTTATCTTGTTTATAAAGAATCTTATCTTGCTATTGATGATACTAACAATTCTCTTCCTAGTTTTGTTGTTTCTTTATTGCAGGAATTTGAAGATATATTCCCTGAGGAGATGCCAAATGGGCTGTCACTAATTAGAGGGATTGAGCATCATATCGACTTTGTGCCTGGAGCTGTCATACCTAACCGTCCTGCCTATCGAAGCAATCTAGAAGAAACGAAAGAAATTCAGAGACAAGTGGAAGATTTGATGAGCAAGGGGCATATTCGAGAAAGCATGAGTCCATGTGCAGTACCGGTTTTAATCGTGCCAAAGAAGGATAGGACTTGGAGGATGTGTGTCGATTGTAGAGTAATCAACAACATAACGGTAAAGTATCGACATCCCATTCCTAGACTAGATGATATGCTTGATGAGTTGCATGGTTCTTGTATTTTTATCAAAATTGACCTTAAAAGTGGTTACCACCAGATTAGAATGAAGGAAGGGGATGAATGGAAAACTGCTTTCAAGACCAAATATGGGTTATATGAATGGTTGGTTATGCCTTTTGGTCTAACAAACGCACCAAGCACTTTTATGAGGTTAATGAACCATATACTGCGTGCATTCTTAAGCAAGTTTGTAGTTGTGTATTTTGATGACATACTAGTGTACAACAAGACATTAGATGACCATCTAACACATTTGTGATGTGTCTTTGACACACTGAGAAATAAAAAATTGTATGCAAGTCTAAAAAAATGCACATTTTGTATGGAGCGAGTTATTTTTCTTGGATATGTTGTTAGCAACAGGGGCATTGAAGTTAACGAAGAGAAGATCAAAGCTATCAAGGAATGGCCAATACCCAAAGCAGTAACCAAGGTAAGAATCTTTCATGGTTTAGCAAGTTTTTATCGACGTTTTGTGAAAGATTTTAGCACCATTGCTGCACCACTTACTGAAGTAATAAAAAAAAATGTTGGTTTTCATTGGGGAGAAGAACAAACACATGCATTTGAACTACTTAAAGATATGTTATGTTCTGCACCTGTGTTAGCATTACCTAACTTTAACAAAACTTTTGAGATTGAATGTGATGCCTTAGGGATAGGCATTGGAGCTGTTTTAATGCAGGATAAGTGACCTATTGCGTACTTTAGTAAGAAGCTAAGTGGGATGGCCTTGAACTACCCTACTTACGACAAGGAGCTATATGCTCTTGTTTGAGCTCTAGAGACATGGCAGCATTATCTTTGGCCTAAGGAATTTGTGATCTACACCGACCATGAATCGCTGAAGCATCTCAAGGGTCAAGGTAAGTTGAATAAGAGACATGCTCGCTGGTTGGAGTTTATTGAGACCTTTCCTTATGTCATTTGCTATAAGCAAGGTAAAGAAAATATTGTTGCTGACGCTTTATCTCGAAGGTATGTACTTCTTACGTCCATGAGTGCTAAATTGCTAGGGTTTGAATATGTGAAGGATATTTATGCTAATGACACTGATTTTTCTGATGTGTATGTGGCATGTGACAAAGCCACATTTGGCAAGTTTTACAAACATAATGGTTATCTATTCAAGGAAAGTAAGTTGTGTATGCCTAATTGTTCAATGCGAGAGTTATTGGTGCGAGAGGCACATGGTGGGGGATTAATGGGACATTTTGGTGTTAAGAATACCTTGGATATTTTGCAAGAACATTTCTTTTGGCTTAGGATGAAAAAAGATGTCATTCGAATTTGTAGTAAATGCATAACATGTAGACAAGCCAAGTCTAGGATTTTACCACAAGGATTGTACACACCTTTACCTGTTCCTAGCAGGCCATGGGAAGACATATCTATGGACTTTGTTTTGGGATTGCCAAGGACCAAAAAGGGTAGAGATTCAATTTTTGTGGTAGTGGACAAATTTAGTAAGATGGCACATTTCATTGCATGCCATAAAATAGATGATGCCACAAATATAGCTAATTTATTTTTCAGAGAAATCGTGCGACTCCATGGTGTGCCTAGGAGTATTGTGTCTGATAGAGATGTTAAGTTTCTTAGCTACTTTTGGAAAGTATTGTGAGAGAAAATTAGGTACCAAACTGTTATTTTCTACTACTTGTCATCCACAAACTGATGGTCAAACCGAAGTAGTCAATAGAACTTTGTCTCAATTGTTGCGCACTGTTTTAAACAAGAATTTGAAAACATGGGAGGAATGTTTGCCATTTGTAGAGTTTGCGTATAATCGAACTGTGCATTCTACTACATCATATTCTCCTTTTGAGATTGTTTATGGATTTAACCCTTTAACTCCTTTAGACTTATTGTCTTTACCTATTGATGATAGGACTAGCTTGGATGGAAAGAAAAAGGCAGAATTGGTGAAGTCTCTTCACGAGAGGGTACGACTACAAATTGAGTAGAAGAATGAAAAGTTTGCTGCTCAAGCTAACAAAGGTCGGCGGCGTGTAATATTTGAACCAGGAGAATGGGTTTGGGTTTATATGCGTAAGGAGCGATTCCTTGCACAAAAGAAGACCAAATTACATCCTAGGGGAGACAGACCTTTTCAAATCATTGAGCGAATCAATGACAATGCATATAAAGTGGATCTTCCAGGTGAGTATAATGTTTCTGCTACATTTAATGTTGCTGATCTTTCTCCATTTGATGTAGATGACGATTCGAGGTCGAATCCTTTTAAAGAGGGGGGGAATGATGAGCTCCAAGACAATACAGATCATTTGCAAATTCCAGACGGACCAATCTCATGGTCATGAGCCAAGAAAATCAAGGAAGCAATGTAAGGATTGGTGCAATCCACTTGGATGGATATGGAAACATTATCATGCAAGGATCCAACATTTAAGATGAATTTCCAAGAAGAAAGAAATATGATTAATTTGATTCAGGCAGTAGAAGG
Source organism: Carex sylvatica (assembly GCA_964058845.1). Classification (NCBI taxonomy): domain Eukaryota; kingdom Viridiplantae; phylum Streptophyta; class Magnoliopsida; order Poales; family Cyperaceae; genus Carex; species Carex sylvatica. The sequence continues at coordinate 9,803 of CAXKVR010000494.1, forward strand.
CAACAACATCGTTGTTTTAGAATAATTATTATGTTTGCAATATATTTAGGCATTTAAGTTTTATTTCTTTCCAGTTTTGACTAGTTGCCTTGCTGGTTATATATTGTGCTTTTATGTTTATTGTCTTCCAATTTCAGTAGTAGGTTATATATACTGTTGCCTTGATTGTAAAAGGCAGTTAGTGAATTTTATAAAATTGAGAGTGGTTTTCTCTTTATTGTTCTTGATTGAACTTTGAACTTATCAAATGAGCATCAACCTTTGTGGCCTTCTTCTGCTCCTTAGTTCCTGAATTTCTGAAGATCTTCAACGGGTCGAGGGTAAGTTCTTATTCCTTGGTTCTTGAAACCAGATTTTAGCGGGTTGGGGTTTTCCATTGATTTGATTTGATTTTCTTGGATTGATTTTAACTTGTTTGTGGGTTCAAAGAAGTAAATTTCTTGTGGGTTCACATCATCATGTCTAGACGCAAAATATCTAATTGATGGTTATATTGTTATATACTTATATTTGTCAAATAAAAAAAATAAAAAACAACATAGGATACAGTTTTATTCAATTCGAATCATTCAATATTAATCGAATGGATTGAATCTAACAATATCACTTTTCATGGCAAAAATGACTATATCTTTTACAGATGTAAACTTTTCATTCGCAGCAACTATATCTTTTACTGTATAATTGTGTATCTTACGCATTAATTAGAAAATCCGCTTGGCTTGGTTCCATGCACCTATCCGACCACAGGTCCACAGCGGAACCACAAGACCATCGGTTTACCCACTTATTCCGGTTTAATTGATTCCGCAGAAGCGAACCGGAATCTATCCCAGTTAAAAAGGAGCGCTGACTGCTGAGTCTGAGTGCCGATTCTCTAGTCTCTCGCCCCCACCACCACCATAAATAAACAAATCCAATTTCTTGTTCCTTTCTCAGACCGAGGTATAAAATACTTCCCCTTTCGAACTCTTTTCCCTCTCGTCTTAAACCCCAGCCCACCGGCATTCTCCCTTAAATCCTATCTACAACTTCAGAAATTGAAATTTTCTTCTCATGTTTTAGGTTTATAGCAATAGTCCTTATCCTTTAACGAACCATCGTTTTTAGCCCGGTCTTTTTTTTTCTCAAAATGTTCCCTGATATGCTCTTCCATGTTGATTAAATCAAAGATTGAAAGCACGAGAGATCTGGCGGGTGTTAGAAGTAGGAAGATTGTTTCTTTGGCTTGAAGTTCAATGAAATCAACGGCGAATCATCCTTCTGGAATTGTTCCGACTCTTCAGTGAGCCTTCGCCTCATCCCAAAACTCAAATTTCAGGGATACCATTGGTCGGACAATTTCTAATTGAATGAAAGAAGAAATTGAGATGTTTAATTTGGAAAAAAATCTGTGTTTGTGCATATCTGCTTATGCTAATGATTAAACCTTAAAAACCTAAATTCTAAAACCCCCAACCCTTAATTATACCTACTTGTTTCAGGAACGTTGTTTCAACTGTGAATTTGAACTGTAGCTTGGACCTAAAATCAATAGCTCTTCAAGCACGCAATGCTGAATATAATCCCAAGGTATCTCTATAATTGCATCAGTACAATCTTTGATGGAGTGAGATTTTAGTTGTCCAGATTTGTTACTTTGACTTTTAAGAATAGTAGATAATAGAAAAATATCATGTATTCTAAATGGGGAAACTTGTATCCTTTTTTTTTCATAGCGTTTTTCAGCAGTTGTGATGAGAATAAGAGAGCCCAAAACTACTGCTTTGATCTTTGCTTCAGGGAAGATGGTCAGTAATTTATTTTGGTTTAAGAGAATGTACATTCTACGGGAAAACTATATGGCGTACAATATTGGATGATTTTTTAAAGATATTACTGCAAAAATGCTAAATACAAATTACAAAGGCTGCATTAATCAGAACAATTAATGTGTGTTAGGTTGAAGGTGTTGTTATTTTATAATAATACATGTTGTGCTTATGAGTAATTTATTCTTATCTTATTAACCTGATATAAACGGTGAAAAGAAAGATATTGTCCGGCAAAGCTCTATCTGGAGAGGCGTACTGTATGGACACAAAAACGGCATAAAACATCAAAATATCATAGCTAGTCAGAACAACATTCTAGATCACAAGTGATATGTCAAATTAATTAAGATTTGAATACTTGTTAAATTAATATGCTTCATATTTACTCTGCAATTTTGGATATTCAGGTTTGTACAGGAGCAAAAACTGAAGATGCATCCAAGCTAGCAGCTAGAAAGGCATAATTAGTTCTGATTTTGATATTCGAGGTCTTAAAACTTAGAATTGTTAATTGTCCACAGCAACCTTTGACAGATATTATTATTATTTTCAAACTTGCAGTTTGCTAGAATTGTTCAAAAGCTTGGTTTTTCCGCCCAATTTAAGGTACTTTCATATATATGGAACATGTACATATGGAGTTATAAAAATCATAATATACTATGTGAGTCATACAAGATGAGAAATATTTTGTACTAGTTAAAAACATGCAATATATAACACATGCAAGTGCCTTTCTAATTACTTTTTGATAGAATGCCCAAATGACCTTTTCTTTATTTTTTTACGAAAAAAAGTTATTTTAAGAACATTTTGAAGTAAATGGGTAATTAGGGATGATTACATTTTATTGCTATATTTCATACTTTTCTAGGGTTATACTTAATATTTGACATTATACAGTCCTTTGGGGAATTTCCATTAATAGTTAACAATTAAGTCTTCAGATCAGACGACACTCATTTATGCTTCATGTTTTTAAGTTGATAATTCGAAGCACAAATGCAAATTTTGCTTTTTTTCTTAGGAGTTCAAGATTCAGAACATGGTTGCCTCATGTGGTGTTGATTTCTCAGTAAATCTGTCCCGGCTTGCAGTTTCCAGCCATGGTGTCTTTATAAGTGTAAGTTGATGGCTCATTTGTTTAGTTATCTAATTTATTTAGTGGGCAACACTACAAAGAATAAATAATATTTGCAATTTTGCTAAACAAAATAAAGGAATAAACTATAATTTGAGGCTTATTTACAGAAAGGTTTTAGTATCCTGCTTCCTTTGGTGGTTCTCTTCACTGCTTCCAAGAGTTCCATTCTTTATGTAATTTTTTTTTGTCTCTGTGTTGCTTGACTCTGCAGTACGAGCCAGAGATTTTTCCTGGTCTAATTTATCGCATGAGGCAACCAAAACTTGTTCTACTCATTTTCCAGTCTGGCAAGATAGTAATTACAGGTGCAAAGGTACTTCCTTTTCTCAAAAATTATTTATATGTATATATATATATATATATATATAGAGGATGAATCCATTGCCTCATTTTTTTCATACCTCATATTTTACATCTTCGTTTTCAAAGTCCAAATTATTAATCCGAACCGCTCAATATGATATTTATACTAAAGTATGCCTATGGATGAAATTTTATAACTTTTATAATTTTTTTTTACTATTTTTTAAGATATGTACAAAATCACTGTTTTTGGACCGTTCAAAAAACAGTGATTTTCTATCCATCTTAAAAAATATTAAAAAATTTCCACAAATTATAAAATTTCATCCCCAACCATATTTTAGTATAGATATCATGTTGAATGGTTCGGATCGATGATTTAGACTTTGAAAATGAAGATATAAAATATGAGATATGATGAGGTATGAAAGGCATGAGGCATTGGAACTCTCCTCATATATATATATATATATAGAGAGAGAGAGAGAAAGTGACTAATGTGTATTCGAATGTATATGGGCCGAAATACATACGGTCCAAATTCGACTTTTCAAAATCCAAACGGTCGATTCGAACCGTTCATCTTGTTCTCCATATTAATATGTGTTTGGAGACCAAATTTTGCATTTTTCTGAATTGTTTTACTATTTATTAAGTATTTTACAAAATTGTTGATCCAACGGTAGCTTAACAAAACAGTAAAATCAACAGCCACCGTTGGATCAATAATTTTGTAAAATACTTAATAAATAGTAAAAAATTCAGAAAAATGTAAAATTTGGTCTCCAAGCACATATTAATATGGAGAACAAGATGAACGGTTCGGATCGACCGTTTGGATTTTGGAAAGTCGAATTTGGACCGTATGTATTTTGGCCCATATACATTCGAATGCACATTAGTCACTTTCTCTCTCTCTCTCTCTCTCTATATATATATATATATATTCAGTTGCTTTGTGTTTCAGGAACTCAATAAGCATCATAATTGTTTGTCAAAAATAAAAAAAAAGGATCATAATTGTAGCAATGGTAATAATAATGGCTGATAGTTATTAAGAAAATTACTAGTAATTGCAGTAGTAATAAAAATAGTGAAATCAGTATGAATGACCTTTTCGAGTCATCAGAACCAAAAGTGAAAGGGCGTGTATGTTTTACATAACAGTATAGAATCTATACTCTTTATGTAAAACATAGTAGAACTAGGGTGTTCTTAAGCTCACCAAGCCCTCTGGTGAGTTTAGCTCCAAAACCTATCGGAAGGGCTTAAAATGATGAATTCAAACCGTTGGAACTGATCTACTTCACAAGTGATGTGTTTACATGTCAATTTTAAAAAGAAATCGAATTAATTTAGTATAAAATCAAGCAGTTAAAAAATGATGAGAAATGGATGTATTGAAATTAACTCATAAATCTTCTCTTTTTGACCACTTGACTTTCCATTAAATTAATTTGAATATTTATAAATTTGATATGCATATGCATCACTCGTGAAGTAAATCGGTTTCAACGGTTTTAATTTGTCATTTGAAGTCATTCCGATAGGTTTTGAAGTTAAGCTCACCAATCCTTTGGTGAGCTTAAGAACACCCTAGTTCTACTCTGTAAAACATGCACACCCTTAAATCACTTTTGTTTCATATAAGTACCAAACAGCTTGAATAGTCAACGTAAGTTGATGAATATAGTGAATTGCTTTTTAACCCTCTCAAAACTATCAAAATACTGTCCTGGTAATGGGATCTTTGAAGCATGCATAGAAGTAATAGGGGTTGCATTTGTCATTTGGGAAACCAACTTTCTGGTGTTAGATGCTTACAGTTTTATAAATGCTTTCTCACAAAAGGTAGCAATAACAATAACAAAAAGAACAATGTTATTTTCATCGAAAATATGAGATGCTTCTAACGAAATCTGAATTCCCATCATAAAAAATAGAAGGGGATTTTATCATTTGGGGAGAATGATTGAATGTGTTGCTCGTGAGAAAAAAGAAAGATAGAGGCTCCACACAGTCTTTAAATGAATGCATTTTAAGCAGTGTTGTAAATAATGGTATGCAGTTGTCGAACGGACGGGGTACCGCCAAATAATTACTCGTTATGCGGCTGATTAATTGGAATTATACGGACAATTTAACCTTTTTTATTAAATTTATGTATATATATCATAATTTATTAAAAATAATTTATTTAACTCATTAAACTTATCAAATAAACTTAATTTAACTTGGTTCCATTATTATAACATGACATTACGTTTATATTTTCTTAACGTATAAGAATTTTCATGTGTAAGTAACACATTTTTAATGAAAAAAATAAATTGAAGAATTAGACATTTTCAAATACTAATAACATATTATTTGAAAGAAATGAAACATTCCAACATAAAATCATTAGAAAAAACATATATAAAAAACGTTGGATGTATAATCAATCACAAATAAAACTACAAAACATAATTTATAAAACTTATTATCACACACTATCAAAGAAAAAAAAAGTCAATGTGAAAAATAAATGTGTACTGGAATAAACATGAATAAACAGAAATAAATATTAAAAGGTAAAATAGCTGATTAATTGTTTTCATCCGCAAACATGCATCCGTTAAGTGTATTCGTAACTGTTTGACCACCGTTAACAATTAAACGGCCATTAAGACCGTTTTTTATAACACTGATTCTAAGTATTTGATAAATAATAATGAAGTTCTGATGTTTCAGAAAACAGATGAGATACATGCTGCCTTCGGTAACATCTTTCCTGTGCTTCCCGACTTCCGTGCTCCAGGTAATGTCTAATATGAATCTAATAATTATTCAACTGTGGTGCTTATTAAATGAAATATCCACGCGCTTATCATATTTGTAAGAAGCTCCAAAATAAATAAAATACATCCATTGCGCACCAAACATTCTACCTTTACTGTTGGGACCACATATTGCTAAGCCCAATTTAAACTATGAACTAATTAAGGAAATTTTAAGCTGACAAGAAATATCCAACTTTTTTTTTTTTTTTTCTTCCAGTAATATAGGAACAGAGGCAATGAAAATGGAACCTGAAATTGGAAAGTTTAAAATGAGAAAGATCGCATAAATTATGTGCAATCCTTCCTTTTGTTCGCAAACTTTATTTGCGATCCATAATGTCAACACGTAGGATTATAAATATTCTCTGCAAACCAAAAAGAGGATCCCAGACGTTGTGTGCAATTTTTTCGCAGACGTGTGCGAATTTTTTGAAAATATCAGATTTTGGTTCTTGTTCTCTACACTTCAATTTTTTTAGGAAAAATTGTCAAAATGCCACTTCAAAACCTTTGAAATTGTAAAAATGCCACTCCAAACTTCAATAATTTGTAATTTTGCCATTTATACTCAATTCTTATACTATTTTTACTAGAAATTAACTGAAAAATACTATTTTGAAATACGTATTTTATAATTGCACAATCCGGTACAGAAATACGTATTTCAAAACAGTATTTTTCAGTCGCTTTTTTAATAAAAATAGTATAAGAATTGAGTATAAATGGCAAAATTACAAATTATTGAAGTTTGGAGTGGCATTTTTACAATTTCAAAGTTTAGAGTGGCATTTTGACAATTTGAAAGTTTTGAAGTGGCATTTTGACAATTTTTCCTTTTTTTATTACCAAAATAAAAAAAAAAAAGGTGGAAGTAGTAGAGGTGGGTATATATATTTTTTTAATTTAACCTCATATCTCATGGTTAATGTTGCTTCAATATCCAAAAGCTGATGATTTGTTTTTCAATTGTAAGGATGACAAATGTTTGGTATTTTATTTTACTGTTGTATAATACTGTATATACATTTCAGAAAGCCTTTTCCTAATTTCTTTTTTACTTCTTTAAGTGACCTAAATAGTTTTCTTGGCTGTTGTTTATACTATAAAACAGAGAGAAGAACAAGTGCCTAGGAGGATAAGCTCTTAAGCTTTGGATGCAAATAATAATACAAGTGTTCACTTATTCTATGGCTCTTTCCTAAACGTATGTCAAACAAATTCTTGCGTTTTGGAGCTGAGGAATTATCGACAAAGTTTATCTGTTATAGTTATCTATCTAAAATTGATAATTTCTGCACTAAGAGCTGTCTAGTTGAATGCATCATGAAGACTGTCTAGATTCTTTCTGTTTTCTTCTGAATACCTTTTGGCAAATAAAAAGAAGGAATCAAATATGTAATTTTAGTTGAATAACTGTTCTTTAGGATAAACAGATTAAAAAACATTTCATATATAATGGGAATGATTTCATTCAATGTATAAGCACCAATATCAGATACAACGTAGAAAGAAGCTTGTTACAACTTCTCTAGTTCTAGTCTGGTAACATTTTATTTATTTCTGCACTTCCATATATATTAATGGTATGTTTGGATGCACTCTAGAATAGCTAGACTAGCTACTATTTGAGAATAGTAGATGAGAATAGTGATTTTTGAAAGAGTGTGAGAATAGTGTTGATGTGGTGCTATTCGGAATAGTGAAAATGTTGTTTGAATTGAACATTTAGAATAACGATGGAGGGATTGAACATTTGAGAGAACATCAATTGCTATTTTGATTTTTTGTAGGAATAGCAGAACAGCGCTATTCTTGCTGTTCCAAATAGCAATTGAGTATGTTTGAATGGATCGGAACAGCGCTATTCTCGCTATTCTCATTATTCTCGCTATTCTCAGTACATCCAAACATACCCTAATAATTTTGTGGAAAATACTTTTCGTTGAAACTGAAAATGACAAAGAAGGTCGCAAGTTTAGAAACTTTGAAAGACTTTTTCAAGTTACCAATGCATTAATCAACATAGTCGCATGTTTCTTTCTTCACTAAATTAATGTGCTACACCGCTAGTTTTTAATACTAGAAGAAACATTGACTTTTTACCAAGGAACTTATCATTGTTGTTGACCTTTTCTTTGAAAGAGGGCCAAAATTGAACTTCGGTGCGCGCTTTTAATTTCTATTGAAACATTTGTACAGTAGGAGTAGGAGAGGCAGTGAACTAAATTTGAAATTTAATGCAAATTATGTTTATACTTCAAAAACTCGGTTCACAGACAGATTTTCGTGTTTTGGTATCAGATTAATGCACATATAGGACCTAATTAAGTTTGAAATTTATTATTTTTTCATATAAATGCATTACTCATAAAGTAAATTAATTTCAACGATTTATATTTGTTGTTTAAAATTATTCCGATAAAATTTTAAATTAAGCTCACCAAAAAAACTTAATAAACTTTAAAACATCCAAATTCTACTCAGTGTTAATGTCAGGAGGCGCAAAATAATCACCTAGGCTTAATTACGAACAAGCCCTCAAAAAAGCACTTATCCGCTAGCCAAACCGATTAATCATCAAGTTTCAACGGTCAAAGTTTGAATGCAATATTCTTTTCAGCATAAGAAAAGAGTCAGCCCCCTCTCTTGACTTCAGACTATGTCAAACCTTTACTGGAAGAAAGTATATAACCCCTATCTCCACCCCCTAATCAATACCAAACAGGACTGAACCCAAGCGCACGGCACAACAGAGAGCTAGAAGATTCAAATCCGACGCTTCAACCATTGCACTGCTTTGAAATTACATTCTGAGACTTCAACAATTTCACTGCTTTGAAATTACAAAAAGATGATGGAGATGGGCAGGGTCGGCAGCCTCGCCGGCAGCATGCGAGGCAGTGTATCACGAAGCATGTCATCGTGGCGTGGCGGGTCAAGTGGGAGTAACATATTTGGCCGGTCGGTCAGAGAGGAGGATGATGAGGAGGCGCTGAAATGGGCCGCTATAGAGAAGCTCCCGACATATGATAGGATGAGGAAAGGAATGCTTCTGACTGATAACAATGGAGTGCCCCATGAGGTCGACATAGATGGACTCAGCGTGCAAGAGAGGAAAACCCTTTTAGAAAGGCTGATAAGGACAGCAGAGGAGGATAACGAGAGGTTCCTTTTGAAGCTGCGGAACCGTATGGAACGGTTAGTTTAATTTTACTCGAATTTTCGATCATTTGGTGAAGTCTTGAAATACCATTTATGAAATTTTAACTGCAAGATTTTGACAGTTTGTTCCTCTATTTCTTTTTGCAGTGTTGGGATTGATAACCCAACAATTGAGGTGCGTTTTGAGAATCTAAACATAGATGCTGAGGCTTACGTCGGCAATCGTGGAATTCCAACCTTCACAAATTTCTTCACCAACACTGTGATGGTAAAATTCCGATAGTACCTTGATAAGAAGTTAACTAAAAAATTTTGAACAATGCAAATTTCAAGTACAAAATACAGCTTCTGAATTTCAATTTATGATTTATTTCCTGTTGGTGAACAGGATGTGTTGAGCTACCTCCGTATAGTTCCGAGCGGTAAGAAGCCGATCTCGATTCTCCAAGACATAAGTGGAGTTGTTAAACCTTGCAGGTTAAGTAAAGAAGCAAATCTTTTTCTACTTATACTTCGTTCTGTCCAATTTGTATATTTTTGAATTTTTTATTGATGAATTTTGATTAATTGCAGGATGACTCTGCTTTTAGGACCCCCCGCATCGGGGAAAACTACCTTACTGCTAGCTCTGGCTGGAAAGCTTGATTCAGAACTCAAGGTACAATTATAAATGTAGTCAAACTGATGCCTGTCCCTTTCTACTTCACAAATCAATTTCAGATGTTACCATATGAACCGTAAAATCCCAAAATTTGTTTATGTACACAAAAAATGATCACATTTGTTCCAAGAAAACAGAGGAGCCTCCGCTGCATCATTTCAAAAGAAGAAAATTTTGAACATATAATTCCTTTTCAATCTTTGCTTGAAATGATTCTGAAACTTTTTATTAAAACTCAATACATAATCAAACACATTATTGTTTCTAATTTTCTGTTGAAAACAACGCACACAGGTGTCGGGACGAGTTACATACAATGGCCACGACATGGATGAGTTTGTACCTCAGAGAACCTCAGCTTATATCGGCCAGCATGATCTTCACATTGGAGAAATGACAGTTAGGGAAACCTTGACTTTTTCAGCACGGTGCCAAGGAGTTGGGACCCGTTATGGTATTGTTTCAATATATATATATATATATATTTTTTTTGAAAAAGGCAAAAAGGCTCATTTCATTACTGAAATTTGTTAAACACATAGGTCCAGGTCCAGGTATTGTTTCAATATATAAAATAAAACTATGAAATTGCTTATGAACAGATTAATTTAGTTCCCATTTCCCAACAAACATATATGTCAACACGGACAAACACTGTACAGTGGAATGGTCAACCTTTTATTTATTTATTTTATTTTTTTCAGTCAATTTTGATGTTTAGTTGAGTAGTTAAGAAATGCAATCCTCAATATCTAATGATGTAATATGATTCGTTGTATGATATATTCAGATATGTTGACTGAGCTTTCAAGAAGAGAAAAGGAAGCAAAGATTATACCAGATCCGGATATTGATGTGTACATGAAGGTATAAAATCATTTTTTTTCTTTTTTTTTTTAAAAAGAGTTATCAATTTTCATGTCCTTAAATGGCGAGATGTATCACCGGTAACCTCAGAATCTGATGTCATGTGTACTTTTGATGCAAATAGGCGATATCTGTGGAAGGCCAGGAAATTGTTATTACCGATTACATCCTTAAGGTGAGCATTTGACTCAATGCATATAATGAGTAAAACTTTACGAGTATTAAGCTGGAAGTATAATTTAACTCAATAATAATTTGGTAGATTTTGGGTCTGGATATCTGTGCCGATACAATGGTAGGCGACTCGATGATTCGGGGCATTTCCGGCGGACAGAAGAAACGTGTCACAACAGGTACATGATTATGCAAAAGATAAATTTCAAGTTTACTTCAACAAACTTACGGAGAACAGGGAACATAGGTATTGGGCTTTTCTAACTTAGAGCCCAGCCCAAAGAGGATCAGGTATTCTGGGCCTCTTTTAGTTTTCGGGTCCAAACTCAAATTTTGAGCTACGGATCCGGATCCGGACCCGGGGAGATTTCGGTTTCCTCTCTTACGCCTTGTACCAAATCCATCGGTATGGTCATGCTAGCGTGAGTTTGACATTCTGTGGGGAAGAGTGGGACATTTAGTAGTGGTCCTCTATGGTGGCACTGGTATAGTAGAGAAGATTTGGACAGCTATGGAGGGTTTTTGGGTCAGAATGCTTTCACCGACTAAAACATGCTTTCTTAAAAAATATCCCAGTGGAATCTGTTTCTGTGTATACAAGGTGTTCGACACAATGTCCAAGTGATAGTTCTGTTGATTCACTGAGACAACAACACGAGATATGTTAAAACATTGAGATCAACATTCTGGATTACATAAATGAGTTAAAATTAATACTATGTAATGCATCTGCAGGTGAAATGCTTGTGGGGCCAGCTAAGGCACTTTTCATGGACGAAATATCAACTGGGCTTGACAGCTCCACCACGTACCAGATTGTGAACTCTCTGAGGCAATCGGTACACATTCTCGGGGGTACAGCAGTCATCGCACTGCTTCAACCAGCACCAGAGACATATGACCTCTTTGATGACATTTTGCTTTTGTCTGAGGGGAAAATTGTGTATCAAGGCCCACGTGAGCATGTTCTAGAGTTCTTTGAGTCGATGGGGTTTAAATGTCCTGAAAGAAAAGGTGTTGCTGATTTTTTGCAAGAAGTAAGTTTCATTTCTTTTTTTTCTTTTTCTTTTTCTTTTTCTTTTTAAAACTTTTCATCATGAGATAATTATGTACATAGTCTTTTGTCTCACACTGACTATATATTTTGTGTGTATTAACAGGTTACATCAAGGAAAGACCAACATCAGTATTGGGCCCACAGGGATGTACCATACCAGTATATTTCTGTGAATGAATTTTCAGAAGCCTACAAATCATTCCACATTGGCCGTAAATTGGGACAGGAGATGAGTGCACCATTTGATAGGAGCAGGAACCATCCTGCAGCTCTCACCACATCAAAGTATGGTATTAGCATGATGGAGCTATTGAAAGTTAACATCGATAGAGAATGGCTCCTAATGAAGAGAAACTCTTTTGTCTATATCTTCAAAGTAGTCCAAGTGAGTGCACCCCGAAAGTTTCCGTGTTTTTCTTTTCTTTTTATTGGGTTCAGTTGCACCTAAACTTTACCACATATACAACAACTTCCCATTTTTTAGTTATCTACAAGTAACCTTGGCAATTATACTGCAAATCTTGTGAACTATTGTCTGGTCAAATTAGTACAAATGGATAATTAGTTTTTTTTTTTAAAATAACTAAAGCTTTTTTTCTTTGCATCATATAGCTTATAATTCTCGGTTCAATTGCCATGACCGTGTTCCTGCGCACAAAAATGCCCCGAAACACAATAGAGGATGGCGTGATCTTCTTGGGTGCCATGTTCCTTGGACTTGTTACACATTTATTCAATGGATTCGCGGAACTCGCCATGAGCATTGCAAAGCTGCCCATTTTTTACAAGCAAAGGGACCTCCTCTTCTACCCCTCATGGATATATGCGCTTCCAACATGGATCCTTAAGATACCTATTTCGTTCCTTGAATGTGCAGTTTGGATCGGTTTAACATATTATGTGATTGGGTTTGATCCAGATATTGAAAGGTTAGACATGCACTTAAATATTTAGCAATCTGTATGTAATATACAGTGTGGTAGCTGACAATACTTCATTTACATATATATTATATATAGATGATTCGGACAACCAAATTTAGAAGAATATTTTCCTTCTGTTGCAGATTTTTCAGGCATTATCTATTACTTGTGTTGATAAGTCAGATGGCATCTGGTCTCTTTCGACTTCTTGCTGCTGTAGGTAGAGAGATGGTTGTGGCTGATACCTTTGGTTCTTTTGCACAATTAATTCTCCTAATCCTTGGTGGTTTCTTGATATCACGAGGTATGAAATTAATTATTATATGAACTAATTATGACTTGTTTTGTGAAAGAATTTTGGTAATCTTACTGTACTTTTCCGGGAATCAACCCATTGTTGGCAATGGCTTTGTTTTTACATCTTTTTTTTCCCCAATTTTTATGCTTGGGTCTGGTCATGCAATGGGCTTTCAGTTGATTACGTATAATTATCTGGTGTGATTGATATTGACTTTAGTTGCTATTTTTAATTCCAGAAAATATAAAAAAATGGTGGATTTGGGGATACTGGTCATCTCCATTGATGTACGCACAAAATGCTATTGCTGTCAATGAGTTCCTTGGGCATAGCTGGAACAAGATGGTATTTTCTCAATTAAGACATCTAATTTTCATTAAGACATGTAATTTTACGAGAAGGATGTAAAAAAACCTCAATTTTAGCTGTAGTTTCTATAATGAACTTCTACTTCAGTATTGCTAGGCACTCTGATCCCTGAGATTTTGATTAGTTTGGCTTCTCTTTTCTGGAAATTACTACTTTTCCTGCACATGTGAAACTGAACCTATTGATACAGCATTAAATTATCATAATTCCGGCTCTTGATTGATTGCAAAGCAACCTGATTGAGCTACTAAAATAATCTAAAAAATTAATGATTTTGCTTCTTGCAGGTTAATTTAACAGAAGGTGTCGGTGTTGAGAGACTTGGTACACAAGTTTTACAAGCGCGTGGAATCTTTGTGGATGCCAACTGGTACTGGATTGGAGTTGGTGCATTGCTTGGATACATTTTCCTGTTCAACATTCTCTTTATCTTCTTCCTTGACTGGCTTGGCCGTAAGTTTCTATACAATTTAAAAATGTGATTTTATTATTTATTTGGATTTTAAATAACCATTGTTTACCAATTCAGCACTTAACAAAGGCCATACTGTAATATCCGAGGAGGCACTCAAGGAGAAGCAAGCAAACCGTACTGGTCAAGTTGTTGAGCTTCGCCAACTCCTAGATGAATCTCCAAAAGGTTAATTTAAACATTGTACATTGAGCCTAACAAGGGTTAAACTGGGGATGGCTAAGCTGAATTGCAAGATAGAAGGAATTTTGAATTGTATTATCATCTTGTGCTGACGTATGTACAAAAAATATGCAGGGAGAAATGATGAAGCTGTTGAATTACAAAACAAGAAAAAGGGGATGGTACTGCCTTTTGCACCTTTATCGATCACCTTCGATGACATCAGATACTCTGTAGATATGCCTCAGGTACTGCAAAAATTATAATATTGAAATCAATATCAATTTTTTCAACTAATGGCATTTCGCCTGCTAACCTTCAAAAATTGTTGTCAGCTAATATATTAAGACTAAATCATCATATGTTGCTATGTTGTTAAGTTGAAGCAAATGTTAATTTTTATTCTTAAAGTTCCAAAATTAAATAAAAAAACCTTAATTGCTTAAACAAATTTGTTCATAGTTGTTAGTATGGAGTAGTAACTGTAATTTTATTGCTGAAATGTAGAAGGCTCGAAGTCCCGTATTCATCTTTCCACTTCTGTGGAGTAATAACTTTTGAAATGCAACAAGTCATGATACTTTTTATCTTCGTACAGGAAATGAAAGACAAAGGCATAACCGATGACCGACTACTGCTTCTAAAAGGTGTAAGTGGTGCGTTTAGACCTGGTGTTCTTACCGCATTGATGGGTGTAAGTGGAGCGGGAAAGACTACATTAATGGATGTGCTAGCTGGGAGGAAAACTGGAGGATACATAGAGGGAGATATTTGCATTTCAGGTTACCCGAAAAAGCAAGAGACATTTGCACGCATTTCTGGTTACTGCGAGCAGAATGATATCCACTCGCCGCATGTCACAGTCTATGAGTCACTCCTGTACTCCGCTTGGCTTCGGCTGCCCCATGAAGTAGACTCTGAAGCAAGAAAGGTTTGTAAATTTGTCACCTAGATTTGTACTGGGAGAAAAATCCTGGTCTGCAGTTCTTTATATCTTCAACACAGATTTGCATTAATGATTTTTATCACTAATACGAACATAACTACTCTTGATGTAGATGTTCATCGAGGAGGTAATGGAGTTGGTGGAGCTTACATCTCTAAGGGGAGCGCTTGTTGGTTTACCGGGTGTAAACGGGCTATCTACTGAGCAGAGGAAGAGGTTGACAATAGCTGTTGAGTTGGTCGCTAACCCATCTATCATATTCATGGATGAGCCAACATCTGGCCTGGATGCAAGAGCTGCAGCTATAGTAATGAGGACAGTACGAAATACAGTTGATACGGGACGGACAGTTGTTTGTACCATTCATCAGCCTAGTATTGACATATTTGAAGCATTCGATGAGGTCGGTCAACTAATTTAATCTGGGAATCATATTCATTTATATATATATATATATATATATATATAGAGAGAGAGAGAGAGAGAGAGAGAGTAAGGCTACCATGCTTTGCAAATTAAATTGGGTGTTTTAATTTGCGCTAATATCTCTAGTTTTAAAGTTCAAAACGTCGATCCGAACCGTTCAAGTTGATATCCATATTAAATTGTGCTTGGAGACAAAATTTTATATTTTTTGGAAATTATTTACTATTTTTTTAGAATTTTTCAAAATCAGTGTTTTTCAGAAAATTCTGAACCATCAAAAATAGTGATTTTCAAAAATTCTAAAAAAATAGTAAAAAATTTCCAATAAATATAAAATTTGGTCTCCAAGCACAATTTAATATGGATATCAACTTGACGGTTCGGACAACTGAAGAGTTAGTTGAGTCTTACTAATGGTAAACATAGACCCCATTATGCAACTGAGGTCATAGTTTGTTAGCATAGAGCTTCTATTGCTGATTGGAAGACCAGAACCATATCCATATGAAACATTAGAATCTAGTACTTTCAGTCACAATTGGTTCCAACAATCAAACAAATATTGTTAATTTTTGGGTAAATTTTTATTTTGTATGGTGATTGATCTCTTTATTGTTGCTTCTCTGTAGCTTTTTCTCATGAAAAGAGGCGGTGAGGAGATTTATGTCGGTCCATTGGGGCGTAACTCATGCGATCTCATTAATTACTTTGAGGTGAGTCTCAGTTATATAAATATTTCCTATTTCCATAATCAAATTGGATAAAATATTATATTTACCATTCCTTTTCCTTCTTTGTAGAGTGTTGATGGAGTTAAGAAGATAAAAGCTGGTTATAACCCGGCAACATGGATGTTAGAGGTGAGCACTTTGGCCCAAGAAGACATTCTAGGAATCAACTTCGCAGAAATTTACAAGAACTCAGATCTCTATCGGTAAGCAATTTGCAATACATGCATGATAAACAAACATCTAAGACATACTTAACAGGGCATCAGTAAAAGATGATTTTTAACATTGCTCAATTAACATTTTTCCAGGAGAAACAAAGCTTTGATAAGTGATTTGAGCACGCCTCCAGCAGGATCAAAAGACCTATTCTTCCCAACTACATATTCTCAATCATTCCTTACACAATGCATGGCTTGCCTGTGGAAGCAGCACAAATCATACTGGCGCAACCCATCATACACTGCCACTCGGATTTTCTTCACGACTGTCATTGCATTCATTTTTGGTACCATCTTTTGGAAACTCGGCAAGAAAGTGTAAGTAAATAATGATTGACTGGTTAGGTATTCTATGCCAATAAAACTAAATAGGCAAAAATCTATGTTGACTTGGGCTTTTATAATCGACATGAAGTCAACCCTCAAATGTGCAACTAAGGCCGATATCAACCTGTCTTGCATCAACTAACTATCCCTTCATTGTACTTAAATGCATAACTAAGTTTGACCGGATTTGGCCTTAGTGTCCTCCAATCATGCAATAGTATCCAGAATAAGAGAACAGACAAAGAAGACCAGTAAACTTTTGGTCAAATGATTACAACAACCAAAAGATTCATGAAGATTCATGAGGATCAAGAATCTTATTATTTTTGAAGTAGAGATTAAGAATTTTATTATTTCTATTATAGAATTTGAACTTCACAAGTCTAATATATATATACATTATTTGTTGTTTCCAATAGTTCTACACAACAAGATTTGCTCAACTCACTGGGGTGTATGTATGCTTCTGTGCTTTTCATTGGTATACAAAATGGCCAAACAGTACAGCCTATTGTAGACGTAGAGCGTACTGTATTCTACAGAGAGAAAGCTGCTGGGATGTACTCGGCTCTACCTTATGCATTTGCACAGGTAAAGCAATATATTAGCCAATTTTTATTCAAAAAATATATATATTAGCAAATTTGAGAGGCTAAATTTTTTTCTTTTTCCTAATTTGTTATAGGTTTTGATCGAAATACCACACATATTCCTTCAAACTATTATATATGGCCTCATCGTGTATAGTCTCATTGGCTTTGACTGGACGGTTGGGAAGTTCTTGTGGTATCTTTTCTTCATGTACTTCACATTCATGTACTTCACATTTTACGGGATGATGGCTGTTGCAATGACACCGAATAGTGATATTGCTGCAATCGTCTCTACGGCTTTCTACGCTATATGGAATATCTTTGCAGGCTTTTTGGTTCCACGGCCGGTAATTAATTAACTCTAGCAAAATAGCCTCTTTAAGAAATCAAATAACATAGAACCAGAAAGAAAGAAAAAATATCACTGTTTAAGAAAAAACAACTAGTACTAACCTCAATTGAGTCCGAAGTATTCTTTGTGCTGTCATTCTTTGGAATTAGCAACTAGCTCGACCTATATGTATCAAATATATTAAATTCTATATCCACGCATGAAGAATACCTACTCTTTTTTTTAATTAATGTCTATTTTTGCAGAGGATCCCAGTATGGTGGAGATGGTACTCTTGGGCCTGCCCAGTAGCATGGACACTCTACGGTCTTGTGGCTTCGCAATATGGAGACATTCCTACTACGATGGATGGAGGTGAACGGGTGCAAGACTTTGTCAGGCGGTTCTACGGGTTTAGGCATGATTTCTTGGGTTATGTGGCTGCGGCTGTGGTTGGTTTCGCATTATTATTTGCTTTCGTGTTTGCCTTTGCGATCAAGAACCTTAATTTCCAGAGAAGATAAGGGGTCAGTGGAAGCACCATCCTTGGTTGTCATGGTTTGGTTTGCTTTGCTTTGTTAGTTATGTTATGACGAGATGTGTAGATATATGTTAGTTATGATGAGATGTGTAGATATATGTTCGTATTTGTTCTTTAAAATCTGTTTTTTTATTGTGATAGGCGCATTTATTTGATTTTATCATGTAATTATTTAAAAGATTTTCCATAAGAGAGCCCAAAGAATGAATTTGAGATATGTATGGCTATGTACTTTTTGCATTCATATTGGCTAACCGTGTTGCGTTAAAAGTATATTGCAAATTGCAATCAATGCCATTAGAAAATAAAATTTCCATTATTTGAACTAACATCTAATATGTTGTATAATTTATTAATTTGCAAAAAAAAAAAAAAAAATAGGGACACGAAGGCATAATCATCCACACTATGTTTATGTTAGTCCATTGAATTAAAGAGGGCTTGTCACTGGAAGGCATAATCATCCACACTATGTTTGCTTCATCGCGGAAATGTCACTGTCTAGCGTTGCAAACAAATCCAAAAAAATTGGAGCATGAGTGAGATATGTGGGATGCTATTGTCAGACGATACCCAAGCATACCTTTTTTTTTTTTTTTTGAGAATAATCCATAGAGGCACACACACAACACTCTACAACCCTGCCCCTCTCCAGGATCAAACCCCTACCCCTACCCTCCCGTGGAAAAGCGAGTGTCATTACCGCTTGCACTAGCAGCGGTGGCGATACCCAAGCATACAGTTGGAACTTTTCCATGCCTCTTCCATTATTCTCATGTATTGTTCAGAAAAATGAAAATTATGGAGGGAGGCTATGTACTATGCATAGCACACATTGATCTGTACTTTGGATCAACATTTTTATTTTCAAAGTCCAAATTGTCTCAACATAATCTAAAATGTACTTAAAGACTAAATTTTACATTTTTCTATAATTTTGTTATTAGTTTTTAGATAGATAGAAAATCATTATTTTTGAATAATCTAGAATCTTTAAATCAAGTGATATTCTACCTGTCCAAAAAAACTAGTAAAAAGTTGGAAAAATTGTAAAATTTAGTCCGCAAGTCATGTTAAAAGGTTAAAGTCAACTATTTGCATTTGTAATTGAAGATATTAATCCAATGTGCACTATGCATAATTCCATAGCCTTACTCAAAATTATTTGTAATATTCATTTAACTAGAGAAAACTTGTGGATAATAATTCGAGAATTAGCCAATCTTAGATAATAATTCAAGAAAAGACGCGATTAAAACAAAACATGCACATAATTCGTGTATCTTATTATCATGGGTGAAATGAGCTTTTGCAATCACCGAGTATTACATAGCACAAAATCATTTTTGCAATTCGCATGTAACAGCCTTTTCAAAGATTATCAGGAAGCAGCAATACTACTCGAATTGGACAAAAATGTATCTTATAACTAAAAAGACCTAGATTGACCATAATCAATTGTTAGACAAATTCTTTTCAACAATTTCCCAACTCCCAAGCAAAGAGAAAATCACCATACAATTAGAAGCAATTAGCCGCCGGATATATTACAACTCCGAACCACTCAACAGGAAAGGTATTAACTAAAACAAACTAACTAATCTTTCAGCAAACAATTTATGCCTAAAATTAAAATGCTACAAACAATGAGCCAATAAAGAGGTAGCCGCAGAGACAGGAAGAGAAGCAACAAAAGAATCTCATCCTCTCTTACCTCTTCAAATATCAATTCGACAAGCTATCCAAGAAGCCCTGGAGCTCCTTAAGACCCTCAGCCGAGATGCTCCTGTGCACTCTGGGCCGGGGGGATGTCAGAACAGGTGGTGGCTTCTGATTTAAACACACCACCACCACGGACAGGTTGTCACCGCTCTTCCTCTTCAGCGCTTCATCCACCAATTCTCTGCCAATGTAAAAAGAGTTCAAACATACCAAAATCATTGATGAACAGTATCAAATAGTACTGGTCAAATTAACTATGAAATCACAAGTACCCAGGTGTTTCACAATATCATAATTCAAGGATTTTGTAGAACTTGCACGAACCACTGCTGCTATTATGTGATGAATTGATGGTACTTGACGTAAATTATATACTGAATTTAGTTTTGTCTGTTGTCTAATATCTATTCCGGCTCGATAGAATATTTGATAAGCCAACGATTTTTGTTGTGGATCTTCTTCTTCTTGCTTCTCAAAATATTAGATAAGCCACCGTTAACGATTAAACGGCCGTTATGACTTTTTTTTACAACACTCATTTTAAATATTTGATAAATAATAATGAAGTTCTGATGTTTCAGAAAACAGATGAGATACATGCTGCCTTCAGTAACATCTTTCCTGTGCTTCCCGACTTCCATGCTCCAGGTAATGTCTAATATGAATCCAATAATTATTCAACTGTGGTGCTTCTTATTAAATGAAATATATATCCACGAGCTTATCATATTTGTAAGAAGCTCCAAAATAAATAAAATACATCCATGCGCACAAAAACATTCTACCTTTACTGTTGGGACCACATATTGCTAAGCCCAAATTAACCTATGAACTAATTAAGGAAATTTTAAGCTGACAAGAAATATCCAACATTTTTTTTTTCTTCCAGTAATATATATAGGAACAGAGGCAATGAAAATGGAACTTGAAATTTGAAAGTTTAAAATGAGAAAGATCGCATAAATTATGTGCAATCCTTCATTTGGTTCACAAACTTTATTTGCGATCCATAATGTCAACACGTAGGATCACAAATATTCTCTGCAAACCAAAAAGAGGATCGCAGACGATGTGTGCGATTTTTTTTTAAAATATCAGATTTTGGTTCTGTTCTCTATGATTCATTTTTTTATTACCAAAATAAAAAAAGGTGGTGGGTAGATTTTTTTTTTTTAATTTAGCCCTCATATCTCATGGTTAATGTTGCTTCAATATCCAAAAGCTGATGATTTGTTTTTCAATTGTAAGGATGACAAATGTTTGGTGTTTTATTTTACTGCCGTATTATTGTATATACATTTCAGAAAGCTTTTCCTAATTTCTTTTTTTACTTCTTTAAATGACCTAAATAGTTTTCTTGGCTTTTGTTTATACGAGGTTGGCTACTATGCTTATATAAGCATATCCCCACATATGCTTATAATTCATTTTTGTGCTTCCAATGTCCAAATGGTCGATCTAAACCGTTCATCTTGTTCTCCATATTAATATGTGCTTAGAAACTAAATTTTACATTTTTCTGAATTTTTTTACTATTTATTAAGCCACTTTGAAAATTATTAATCCAACGGTGGCTGCTGATTTTACTGTTTTTTTGCAGCCACCGTTGGATCAGCGATTTTCAAACTGGCTTAATAAATAGTAAAAAAATTCAGAAAAATATAAAATTTAGTCTCCAAGCACATATTAATATGGAGAACAAGATGAACGATTCAGATCGACCATTTGGACATTGAAAGCACAAAAATGAGTTATAAGCATATGTAGGGATATGCTTATATAAGCATAGTAGCCAACCTCTTGTTTATACTATAAAACAGAGAGAAGAACAACCGAAATTTTTATAAATGTCCAAAATAATTAATAAATTACAGAATCTACCTTCTTTTTTATCAAATTTCGATTTCTACCCAAACCGGTTAACCACTAACCGGACAAATCAAATATTTCCGGTCTTCTATTTTCCGGACCGGTTGAAAATAACCGGTTAATGGTTAACCGGAAATATTTGATTTTTCCGGTTAGTGGTTAACCGGTTTGGGTCCGGTTAACAGTACACCGAAAATTTGGTATAAATCCGATTATTGGTTAACCGGTTTTGGTCCGGTTAACAGTGCACCGGAAATCCGACTCAATTATTATAATTCGGTTAACGGAATAGCGGAAATCTCATATCGCTCGGTTATATAATCCACATATTTCATAGTTTACTATGACGGAGAATCAGAGTCTCAGACCTCTACGAAGAAAAAAATTAAGTTTTTTTTTTATTAATGAAATTATGTAAGTTATTATTTTTTTAAACTTTATTAATTTTTAAAATATTTCTGTAACTAGATTTTTAATGCATTCAAATATTTTAATTAATTTGTGCTAATTTTTGTAGCTGTATTTTTCATTTGGAAGACATGACTTCTTGTTATCGACCGGATTAACTATTAAATTATTATTCATCTTAATATGTAGATTTTTTATTTTTCAAAATATTCTTCAAATAAAAACGAGGATCAATGTGTTCAATAATTTCGACTGAATAAATATGTTTCTAAAAATGACAAAAAAAATTCAATGACTTGTACTTAAATTTGTACTTTTTTTTAGGGAATAAATTTTTACATATATCTTTAGAGCACAGGATATGATTTGCTCTCTACCGTACTAAATCATACCTTTAGTGAACATGATAGAAAATAGCAAAAGAGGTACTGCGGATGCCAAATGTAAGGAAATACTTCTTTTAAAATGATTTGGTATCCAATTACCAACTGAAAATTCTCTCATTTCAGACGATGACTTTGTTGAAAATCCATACGTGAAAAAAAAAAATTAATGAAGACCCTCCAACACCAGACGATGAGTTTGTTCCGTGTACTTATACTGGTAAGGCAAGCACATCATCGGGTGCCACTAATCAGAAGCCGAATGCTAAGAAGACTACTGGTAAGAAGTCGGTTGGTAAGAAACTGGCTGCTAAGAAATAGCAACCGTAATTTTTTTTATTCTTTTATATTATATAAGATGTTTCTTGTTATTTTGTAAGATGAACAATTTATTATTTCTAAATCAAGTCGTCACGTTTTTTTTTCTACACTATTGTTTTTGTTTCTTATGTAATTTTAAAAAAATTTAATGTATAAATACTATCATAATAG
This sequence comes from Carex sylvatica, assembly GCA_964058845.1. Taxonomy (NCBI): domain Eukaryota; kingdom Viridiplantae; phylum Streptophyta; class Magnoliopsida; order Poales; family Cyperaceae; genus Carex; species Carex sylvatica. The sequence continues at coordinate 33,018 of CAXKVR010000494.1, forward strand.
ATAGCTCAACCCAAAACTAAAAACTAAAACATAATAAAACATAAAATATAATAAAACATAAAACATAATAAAACATAATAAAACATGAAATATAACATAATAAAATATGAAATATAATAAAACATAAAATCAATGACCCAGAATATAACGGGGATAATCTGCATGCGAGAAGCGCTGTCTCCGATGGCGTCGCCTGTGACCTCTTCCTAGCAGTTTTTTTTCTTGGCTACTCTCAGATGGACGTGGAGTCTCATCAAGTGAATGAGACGTGGATGCCCCTGCGTCACCACCAGGTGGACGAGATGTCGATGCCCCTGCATTTTATGTTGCATTACTATTTTATTATTTTATTATGACACCCAATGTTAGAAAAAAAAAGAAAAAAGTGAAGCTGACCTGCGTCACCAGTACCGACTGATGGACCTCCGAGAAACCAACTAGTCGTCTGAACCTCACGCTCACGCTGAAAAGTATCTATAGATACTCGTTGTGCATACTCCACATCCTCTTGATTCTGCGTATCCAAAAAATCATCAAAGGTGCGTGTGCCTAATCCCTACTCTTGATAATTCGCCTAAGACGGATTGTGTCTACTCTGATCCTGATTGACATGCAATTTGTACACATTTTTAATTCCTAAAAAAATACATGTAATTCATAAAAAATACTTCTTTTGAATGAAGTACATACATGTCCGAGATCAAGGCCGTAACTCGGTCCATGCGTCTGGAAAAGGCTGTCCGGATACTAAACTTGCGTCCCCTGATCTTGAGATACCTATAATCGAATGTTAGCTTCATAAGTTGTGGTTTACAAACAAATTTGTTTAATCCCTGCTACAAAATTACCTATCCGGGGTCTGCAGCTTGATGCGGTGGATTTATCAGTGCAAATGCTTCCTGATGGATGTACTTTCTCCATTCGGTGCCGTCGTATAACCAATCC
>CAXKVR010000495.1:0-31089 GCA_964058845.1 Carex sylvatica
AAAATGAATCACTTGATAGTATTATGTTTTACTATTTTAATAATATATCTTTAATTAAATTCACATAACAATTAAAAATTAAAAAATAAATTCATATTGCTATTGCCTAGTGAACATGAGGAGGGATCCAATTACAACATTTGAAAGTTACAATATTTTACAACAATTTGATTTTGCGATTTTGAAAGTCCAAATAGTCGATCGAAACCGTTCAACATGATATCTATATTAAAATATGTTTGAAAATCAAATTTTATATTTTTTAATTTTTTTTACTATTTATTAAGTATTTTATAAAATAATTGTTTTTCAGTGGTCCAGAATATTGTCTAAAACGACAATTTTGTAAAATACTTAATAAATAGTAAAAAAAATTCAAAAAAAATGTAATTTTAATCTTCAAGCACATTTTAATATAGATATCATATTTAATGATTTGGATTGACTATTTAGACTTTGAAAATAAAAAAATCAAATTGTTGTAAAATGTTGTAACTTTCAAATGTTTAAATAGATCTCTCCTCATTGAACATTAAGACATGAGTGGATCTTAAGATAACACAAGATGCTTATAGCCTCTCAATCTAAATTTTCTAGTTTAACCTCAACATATAGATATATTAATAATTAAGTTATATATAAATAATTTAAATACTGTTTGAGTATGCATAAAAATGTTAATGTGTGTATAAGCAGAGACAAGGAATGTGATAAATGAGCTCTATTTTTTCTTAAAGTTTTGTATTTATGTATGATTTACAATATAATTTAAAGTAAAATATTATGGATATAAATTGATTCTCAATATATATTTCATTTTCATAATTAAAAAAATTGACTCTAGCACAGTACACAGGAGCATATATTTGTATTTAAACATGAACTGAAAATTTGTAATGGTATCCATATCACCATATGCCTCATGTTTAGTTGCGCGCTGTTTTCAAACTGTAGGACCACTCCAAGATATATAACAGATATACCTAAACATTGGAACGGATATTTCTATAAATAATGAAAATTTTATAAAAGGTCCTGCCTTCTGAAATTATCAAACAAAGTATCTTTATTTTTTCAAAATTATTGACAACATATTGTTGTGGCCCCTGCGTTTTCCTCTCTCACTGTCTCCCCCCTTCCTCTTGTTTATTCATGGATTTTTGAAGATTCTACATGTGATAAATTGTCGTTGAACATGTTTATCAAAATAAAAAAATAAAAAAAAATGACCTCGGAAACTATTGAGTTTTGTTCATTGCAACATGCAATTGAATTTTGACCCGATTATTGAGTACAAAATTTATCACTAATTAAAAATGCAATATAGATGTGAACCGATCGAGTTGATCGGAATTTTGATCGGCATTCAAACTCAATCGCTGAGGAATACGGTTCGAACTTGCGTTGCCTCAGAACTCAAAAATTAAATTCCAAACATATATTCAGGTAATAAGCTATTTAAAACTTTTTAATACATATATTAATATATACATACACACACAACTAAGACACTACTAAACTTCATGAAAACATAACATTGCCATGCTGAGTAACTCGAGAGACTTTTCGCTTTCTTGAAAACAAAAACAAAAAAACCTCGATCGAGTTCTTGAAACACGCAAGAAAAAACAACCTCGCTGCTATTTATAGATCTATTTTTTCGCTTTCCATAGACTGAAAGAATTGAGTTGGAAAGAGCTTGCAACTCCCGCTCCTGTTTCCTTTTTTTTCTCTATCTGAATCTGATTTATTCTTTGCTTGCAATTCTCTTTTTGTATGTGAAGTTGCCCATAACTGAAACCCATGGGAAACATCTCTAACTTATTGAAGAATAAAATATTTTTTGGATGAGTAGTTTATTTGTTTTGAGTTTTTGCCGAGGTTTGAGGGGCCTTTTATATGAAAGCTAGTGCCAATGGATTAGTGGGTTTCTAGGGGCTGTCTTTATCATGTGCTGATCGGAAGGAATTGAAAGACAGAGCATCTGTCTACGGCTCTATGGGCGGTGGAAAAATTAAATTAAATGATTTAATTACATATTTGCTACCCGCAATTGTTTGAATGCATATCCTCTGCATTAACTCAAAAATAAATTTTTTGAATTAATGAATTTCAACCGTCTGATTTTAAACGGAGCCAATTCGACTCCTACTTATAATATAGAGGCCCTTTAATAATAATGTGAATTTAGTCTGCACGAATCTTAAAACAGATTGAATGATCAATATTCATTAACTCAAAAGATTCCCTTTTGAGTTAATGCAGAGGATACGAATTCCAATTGTTTAGGGCCATAGAAAGTGCGAAGGAAAGATTTAATTATGATATTACCAAAGGAAGAGAAACGAGGAAAAATATTATTTTGTTAAGGGCTTCAAATAAAACTATTCCTTTATTATTGCCAGAGCAGGTTTGAATTATTGTTGTGGTAACTGGTAAAGTGAGTTGCGTTTGGGATAAAAGTGTTTGGACTATTTTAGATTTGTAGGTGCCAACACAGAGACCAAACTCCACTGGTGGGATATTTAGTCAAACAGAAGAGACGCGTGAGGCCCCCCAGGCCCCACCAAAAGAAACGCGGAAGGTCCATCTCTAAAAATAAAGTGAAAATACTCCACATTTTTAGTATGTAAAAATGTAAATGTAAATCCAAATTTATATTTATTTTATCATTCAAAAGTTTGAACAGTAATTTTCTATAGTAAAATATTCTAAAAATGTAAACTTTAGTATGTAAGTGTCAAAATGGAATTATGTTAAATGGTTCATATTAACTATTTGAACTTTAAAAACAAAAATATTAATCCGTAGTACATAATTATATACACTATGTATAATACACAACTTCACTTGGATCAAAATATATAGTGTAACTATCATGATATTAGTGATATTTAAGCTTAAATATCACAAATTTTAAAATTTATCAAATCAATTTCAAATAACAAATACATAATGTACAAATCAATTTATGTCATAAGCAGAAATTATATATCTTTTTTAATTTATCTAGTCTCAAATCAAACTGTCAATGAGAGTTTATGTAAAATATAAAAATTCATCTCGTCACGACTTAATAAGTTAAGGATATTTTTGTATCTATAATTTTTTTTAAAAGTGCCATGCACTTTTTTGAGAATTTGTATCCTCTGCATTAACTTAAATTTTGAGATAATGCAGAATAAATCTAGACTGTCAGATTTGTGTTGACACAAATATTAAACGGCACGTTAATTGCACTTCAGACTAGATTGGTCTGAATCTTGATTGGACGGTTGAGATGCTAAACTCGAAATATAAGCTAATGCAGAGGATACGGGTTCTTTTTCTGAAATATGGTTATAATATGAGCAATAATTGCGCCACTGATTATAATATGAGCAATAATTGCGCCACTGATTATAATATGAGCAATAATTGTGCCACTCATCTAGAAGACGCCAATGCAGGCATACATCTATGTGACTACTTGTTGTCGAGCAGAAGTAGCCAAATCAAAATCTCAAGATTTGACGGAAAAGTAGCAAAATTAAAATCTAAAGAGTTTGATAAAAAAAAACAATTACTGATGCAAACGGATTGGACAGTGATAAAATTAGAAAGCGTCTAATTGTTCACAGACATTTATTTACTATTTGTCTACAAAAAAAATGTTATTTAACATGTGCGAATCCTGTAAATTTAATAATTCAATGCTGTAACTTATAAAAATAATCTTATAAAAAACATAATAAAAAATTTCAAACATTCAGAAATTTTCATTAACGATTTGCAACTTGGCCAACTTAGTAAACTAACTGTACTTCGTGTGGGACCACTTGGCAAACTAATTATACTTTTCTTACTAACAGTTAATGAAAGTTATTTGCGGTTAATGATAATTTTACAAAAACTTCTAGAACATTCCACAAAAACTTATAGAACATTTCAAGTCATTAGACTTACATCAATCCTGTAAAATAACTAACTCCATGATATTACTTATGTAACAAATAATATAAAAACGTAATTATCATTTTCAAACATTCAAGAAAACTTTCATTTGACTTGCGTCAATCATGTAAAATTACTAACTCAATTATGTAACTTATATAACACATCTTACAAAAAATGTAATTAAAATTTTCAAACATCCGGAAACTTTGAAAGTACCAGCACAAATTTAATGTGTCATATCCTGTAAATTTATAAGATCAATAATCCATATCACTTCTCTATCATCTCTTTTCTCCAGATTTTCACAAGATGAATACTGTTAAATTATAATATGAATACTGTAAAATTACAAGATGAATACTGTAAAATTAACAAATCAATACTCCATATCGCCTCTCTATCATCTCTTTCCTCCAGATTTTCACAAGATGAATACTGTAAAATTACAAGATGAATAATGTAAAATTAACAGGGAAAATACTGTAAAATTAACAGATCAATACTTCATATCGCCTCTCTATCATCTCTTTCCTTCAGATCTCCACAAGATGATACTGTAAAATGACAAAATGAATACCGTAAAATGACAAAATGAATACTGTAAAATTAACATATCAATACTCCATATCGCCTCTCTATCATCTCTTTCCTCCAGATTTCTACAAGATGAATACTGTAAAATTAACGGAAAAATACTGTAAAATTAACAGATCAGTACTTCATATCGCCTCTCTATCATCTCTCATCGATGTCGCTTTTCTCAGATCATCTCCTCATATCTCCTCCATATCGAAATTCAACAAAAATAAAGAAATAATTACGAGATCCCTTACTGTATCAAATCAAATAACAAATTCAAATAAAAGTTCAAATAAAAGTTCAAAACAATGCTAGATCTGTTACTGCATCAAATCAAACAATAAATTCAATAGAAATAAAGAAATAACTCATTAGATTTAAATTCAGACCATTGAATTTTATACCCATCTTAATAAATAGTAAAAAAATTCCAAAAAATATAAAATTTGGTCTCCAAGCACATTTTATTGTGGATATCACATCTAACGGTTTGGATCAACGATTTGGACTTTGAAAATGTAAAAAATACTTGTTGTAACTAAAAAATATTGTAACTTGATCCCTCCTCATATTATATACATACATTATATTATATTATATTATATTATATTATATTATATTATATTATATTATATTATATTATATTATATTATATTATATTATATTATATTATATACATATACATATATATATATATATTATATATATATACATACATATATTATATTAAATACACATATATTATATATTATATTATATTATATTATATACACATATATTATATATACATAAAAAAACACGTGGATATTTTATTTATTCAAATTCTATTATAGTGCAAAAAAAAAAAAAAAAATTCAGGACTGTTGATTTTTTCCACAGTTCTGAATAAAAATTCAGGACCATGGAAAAAATTCACGGTTCTAAATAAAAATTCAGGGCCGTGGAATTTTTTCACGGTTCTGAATAAAAATTAAGGCCGTGGATTTTTTCCACAGTTCTGAATAAAAATTCAGGGCCGTGGAAGAAATTCACGATTTGAGCATTTTTTAAATTCTGATCAGAGCCTAGTTATTTTTATTAAAATATTTTTAAAAATGGATAAAAATAAAAATCTCGGCAGATCCGCAGAGCATTTGAGCCGTTCGTTCATCTTTCATGTGTGAAAAATGTTATTTTTTGTCACTAAATTCTCAAAATACATTTTTTCAGTAAAAATTAGATATCAAACCACTCAATTATTTATTATGCAAAAAAAAAATCATATTTAAATTTCGAACATGCAACCTTCAAATAGTATTATTATAAGAACAGTTGGTAATTGTTTAATTGCTTTGTTTATACTTTATACCGATCCAAACCGTCCAACAGAAAAATGGATGCCTGGATTGGTTCACTGTAGATTTACTTATTTTAGAAGGCCTAAGCGAGATTTATATATGTATAATTGCCTAATTGGTGAATCCACTAAGCATAAGCATTGATCACTGTCAGGTGGATAGAACGTAATTTACCTACTCATAATACACAAATCCACGAGATGTTTGTTTTTGGGGAAACCATGGGCTATTGTTATTTGCCAAATCCTTGAATCAATAGTTTTCACCAAGTAACATTACCATTAATCAATAAACCCACTAGCTCGACGCGTGGTTTCTTTTTGCCTTGTAGTACTGGTACTAAGCAAAATTTTCATTAAATGTTTTTGCTTGGCTCATTTGAGTCGGTGGAAAATTGGAGATTGCGAATATAGAAAAAGTTTAGTGTTTCAGAACTCGGCGATTAATGGAAAAAAAACAAAAAAAAGAGGAGGAAGGAAAAGTGACGTTATGATCGGATCTAATTATGGAGTTTAATTACTCCAAAATGAAAATTTTGAGGGAGGAGAGGAAAGAAGAGGTGAAGTTTAAATTATGTATTTTCGACTTACGGGTCGTGTAAGAAAAAAAAAAAATACTCTATGTATTTTTCTGATTTTTTTTTCGCCTCAAATCAGAGTAGTGTGTAAAGATGATATTTTTCTGTATTTCTTTTCTTCTCTTTACAATAGAAGTGTAAACGGATAGGATATTTTCCATTAATGTCTAGATCTGTCTTTAAATTTTTGCAGATTCAGATATTCATATACAAATAATTTGCAAATACAAATAAATATACATATACAGTTTTATGTTTTGAAAGCCGATACGAATCTGTATCTGTATTTTTTAAATTTTTTTGATATTTATTTGTGCAAATACAAATAATTATTTTTATATGTAAATTTTTATTTCGCTTTTTATAGTCATATATTTTTAGAGAGGAATATCCATTTGTTTTAGATAATTATCCGTCTTGATATTTTTAATTTTTCAAATATTCGCACAAGCAGATACGGATTATCCATATCCATTAATATTTTATCCATTTGTTTTAGAGTCATATATTTTTAGAGGGGAATATCTATTTTATTATTTTTTATTATTAAAAATATGGTTATATAACTTATGTTCGTGATTAATTTTTGTTAACGAGATGTATATTTTGTAATTATGTAATAAGTTTAACATGATAATTATTTTTGTTCATCATAATAATCAACTATCTGAATTAATCTGTATTTTGGGAGAATTACACCTATACCACTAAAAAACTATGAAATTGCGTATTTCTTCCTCTAAATTCTATATTTACATATTCACCATAAAAAGTTACAATAATTAACATATTTATATAATTAATTGAAAACTGAAATTAATTAGATATAATCTTATATAAAATACAATTAAGCACTCCCTTTTCTTGTTTTTTGAGCTTGGAAATTTAACGGTGTTGGTTTCAGTAGTAGCTAGACCAATATATTAGTAAAATTTAGAATGAAGAGCTGTATAAGTGCTTTTCTGAAGTTTTTCATAATTATTATATTGTCCTTATGTTTACTGCTCATGACCCCTTTAAGTGTGCTCTGTTTCAATCTCAAAAGTTGACATATTGTTTTTGAACTAAGAAAAATGGAAATTTCAGATAGAGCATTTGCTTCTCCAATGTATTAGGGGCGGAGTCAGATTTTTGAATTATGGGGGTCAATTATATAAAAATTTTATACCGTAAATGGAAGTCAATTTACAGTATTTATAACATTTTGATCTAAACTATACATAAAATCACATATACATACATAAATCTTAAAATTAAGTGAGAATCAATTGACCCTCTGTTACTGTCTCTGCCTCTGCATAAATGTAAAAAAATTCCAAAAAATGTAAAATTTGGTCTCCAAGCACATTTTATTATGGAGATCACATCTAACGGTTTGGATCGACGATTTGGACTTTGAAAATGTAGAAAATACTTGTTGTAACTTGTTGTAACTTGATCCCTCCTCATATAATATAATATATGTATATGTATATGTATATAAATATCAAATTTGACCTCTGTTGGTAAATTAGTAAGTTTGTACTAATACAGGGACCAAACTGATTACACCAGCATTCAAAAATACACAGAATTGACACAAATTTCAATTTATTTGGATTTTTCTACAGTTATGAATTTTCAAAGTTCAGCTTTGAAAAAAACTTTAAATATCCATAACTTTGGCTAAGAAAGTCGGATTTGCGCGTATGACCACTTTTCGGAAAGGGAGAGATGAGACGGATCCAAATTTTGCCCGGAGAAAAACCCCCGGGCATCGTGAGAGGCATTCAGAGCATTAGAATTTCAAAAAAAAATGTTGTTTAGTACCCCAAAAATTCAGTTTAAGTTTTCGTTCAACGGTAGACGTACAACGATCAGTATTTTCAAAGATTTCAGATTCCAAATAGTCGATCCAAACCGTTCAACATAATGGGTACGTTAAAATATGCTTGCATATCAAATTTTATATTTTTTGAAATTTGTTTACTATTTATTAAGTATTTAACAAAATCGCTATATTCAGACCATTGAACTTTGTACTCATCTTAATAAATAGCAAAAAAATTTCAAAAAATATAAAATTTGATATGCAAGCACATTTTAACATATCCATCATGTTGAACATTTATATTATATATACATATACGTATACATATACATATACATATATTATATTATATTATATATACATAAAAAAAAATCAAACTGTGGATATTTTATTTATTCAAACCCTATTATAAAGCAAAAAAAAAAAATCAGGACCGTGAAAAAAATTCAGAGCCGTAGAATTTTTCCACGGTTCTGAATAAAAATCAGGGCCGTGGATTTTTTCCACGGTTCTGAATAAAAATTCAGGGTTGTGGAAAAAATTCACGATTTGGGCATTTTAAAATTCTGATCAAACCTTGGTTATTTTTATTAAAATATTTTTAATAATGGGTAAAAATAAAAATCTCGGGCGGATCTGTGTCTTATTACGTCCTTCAAATTTTGATTTTCGACGGGTTATTGGTTTATGGTCTCAGCGAAAAAATTTCCCTCAAAATTCGTCATTGACCGTTGTTGGTGATAAGCAGCATATTTGCTTATAGAAGTTTCTTGTCAATTTAAGGCTCATTTTACGTTACAAAATTACAGTGGAGCTTAATAAATCTATACAATATACACAATGCCAATAACATCTGTAGTATCCCTATAAGTATATTTGTAGTAAAATGTGCCATGAAGATAAAACAAAAAAGGCCTCAATATTTGCTGAACTCCAGAAATAGTAGATATTTTTGTCACGAACTGATTAAATGAGCCTTAATCTCGGTAAATAAATTTCTATAAGCTTGGTAATACAAGACAAAATTAGAAGCTCTATTCTGATTATTTTTTAACGCAGATTGGAAAAGCATTGCACATTGCCTTAACTATCAAAATACTTGCGCCCATGTTTATTTTTAATATCTATGGTAATTAGAACGTAAATTCATAAGAAACACCAAAACAAAACATTAATCAACCAAAGAAACTCCTGAACCTTCTAGAAGCCTCCAAAATACATTCTCTGCGATTAAATGCGCCAACTCTTATAAAACCTTCACCACCAGGCCCAAACCCGCAACCAGGCACAGTGATGATGTGAGTTTCCTCAAGAACCTCGGTAAAAACATCCCACGATTTACGGCCTGGGAAATGCACCCATGCATAAGGAGAGTTAACCCCTCCATAAACCTCTTTCCCAAGTGAAGTAAATGTATCTACTATAATTTTCACATTCTCTTTATACACACCTATCACATCTTTGATCGCCTGTCAAAACAAATTACATTTAGTTGATGATAACATTCTCTTAAGAAAAATAAAGCTGTACTAACCATATATTGGTCACTAGAAATTTAACTTTCAGAAAAATCGTGGATCAATTGGTTGTCATTAGAAGCCTCATACACTCATCATTGAAATTTTCAAAATACCCTTCTTTCTCTGCTTTTTGACTTGTTCCTTCTCATTGGTTAAGAAATATACACCGGATTTATTTTTATATGCACCAGATTATTAGCCGCACTTTTATGGAGCAGTCATGACTCTTTGTTTAGGGATATTTTATTTTGAGATCTTGAAAAGTAATAAATCAAAATTGCACCAAATAATGTATAATTATAAGAAAAATAATCAAGATGCCTTGACAGCTTACTGACCTTGTAACCTTCATCAGACAGGCATGCCAAGCCCCCAATCTGAGAAATGCTAGATGCACCATTGAAACTGGTGCAAACAATGCGATCAAAATCACGCAAAACTGGAAATCCGCTTGAGTAGGAGAGCTCAGCAGGGACCACTGCCCAGCCAAGACGGACCCCAGTGAACCCCGCAAACTTTGAGAAGGACGATATCTCAATTGCTACCTATTAAGATATATTTGCATTTGTTTAGACTCTTTTGTTTTAAACAACATTATAAATATCAGTACATAGCACCAGTTATGGTCCAGCCTTCAAATATTCACACATTGAACAATGCAAATCCAATGAATACAAGAATAGCTGCAAAAAACACAAAAAGAAAAAGAAAAATGGAACCATCACACTAACTGGGCTCATGACCAAAATACCAGACTCCAATATTGGACACTATATACCAGTTGGTACTCTACAAATGGCCGCTCCTTCACAGAAAGAATTGTTTATATATTTTATTATAAATTGCAGGGTGGATATCAATAAGTATTATACCTCTTTAGCACCAGGAATCTCATATATGGATCTAGGGCTATCATCACATATGTAGCTTGAATAAGCTGAGTCGTATACTATAATCGATCCATTCACCTTTGCAACATCAACCAACTCTTTCAACTGCTCTCTAGATGCAGCTTGACCAGTTGGGTTGTTAGGTGAACAGAAGAATATAATGTCAGTTCGTGGAACTTTCGAAAAATCAGGAAAAAAGTTATTCCTAGGCTCGCATCTCAGGTATTCAATTCCTTTGTATTTGTTCGATTTATCATCATATTCGCCAGTTTGGCCCAATATTATGCCCATGTCAACATAACCCTGGTTTGTACAATGAGAAATTAGTAATTTCATAGGAGACAGTTTAAATTGCCTGATATATAAATGATTATGAGGTGAAGTACTCCTTACAGGAAAGGTTGGGTCTTGGACGGCAATTGTCATATTTGATCCAAACAACATCTGGAATAACGTTTTCAAAAAGAAATAATGGTAATATTAATTAGTACCATTAAAAAGCTCTAAAATATATACTGCAAACTAAATATGCCGAACCAAATAACATCAATAATCTTGATTTTTAGTTTAACATATCATCCAGTAACGCTTGATTAAATATAAATAACAGAGAAATAGTTGATCATTTTTAAGGAAAAATGGCTGCACCAACAAATACTCAAAGGAACTCATTAAAGAACAAAAATATACTCCACCAGAATATATCTCCTGTACCGTAAATATATACTTAACATAAAGAAGCAGGATACCAACAGAACAATATATACTAAGGCAACAAAGATGATTTCATTTTCTATAAAATAAAATGATTTCATGGTGGTTTTTGGATTGACATGTGTTTATGATTGTGTACCTGTAATCGCGCAATGTCGCACTGGGCCCCATCAGAAATAAAGACTTCAGAGCCTTTTATCCCCATATTTGCATACATCTTTTCAGCAATGGTTTCTCTTAACCTCTGCAATATTGACAATATCAACAAGATTCTATGTTGTAGTCGTTCGAAAAGAAAATAAATATTCATACAGAGTTACAGGCTTGAATTACCTTGTCACCTTGCTCTGCTCCATAGCCTCTGTAACCTTCATGGGTGGATAAGGCAAGTGCATACTACAAAAAGAAACATTAAGAAAATAAAGCAAATGGATGATGCAACAAGTCTAGATGATAGTGTTATAGTCTCATTTATTTTCTTAGGAAATATATGTTGTGGTTTCAGAAAACTATGGCTATTGGGCTGCTTAACGGGACATGTAGGTATGTTTGGTTCTGTAGTGTATACATATTGACACCTCAACAATACCAAGCTTGACTATTTCTGCATAAACCCTTAAAACAAGCTATACTCGAGTCCACTTCATTTCATGAAACTATTCAATGGTCTATCAAATTTGAGACATTTGGTAATAACATGGGCCTTGGACTTCAAATCCTTGACAAAGTAAAAAAATCCATATTGGGAAGTCTACAATTTAAAAATAATCCAGTCAAGAGAACATAGACTGGAACCAAAGAAAAACCTAGTTGACCACACTTGACAGTTGAACAAGCCTCTGGAAGTGAATTTTGGATATAAAATTAATCATTTAATACTTTCCCAGCATAAAAATTTGTATGTTATCAAAAGAAATGAAGTCTGGTCTCTCTGACATATTCTTTGGAACATAATCTTATTTAGACCCCTAGTTCTCATCACAATATATTATCAGAATGTTCAATATATCTTGGCATGTAAAAGGATGATATATACGGTTTGCCAGCTTCAAATTTAAGACCCCCGGATATAGTTGTAAATTGTTCATTTTGTACTATGGCAGTCACAAGTTACTTCAGGAACAAATATTTTCCTAAGCTAAATTTGTTATCATTTTATCATAAATAGAAAGTGCTTTTTTTTATTGATATAATGTTTTTTCAGGAAAACATTTTCTCCTTGGAAGAAAATTCCGTGGCAGCTCATTGATCAAAACATATTTGGAGTTGAGCTTTTCTGTTAAACAAGACTTTGAAAAAAAGAATTAATTAAAATATCTAAATTAGAGTAACTACTGCTTGATAAAAAAACAAGTAGAAACTAGACAATTTATTTGTATATATAATCACACAAATTCACTTGTAGTTCTTCCTGATGGTATTAGTAAAAAGTAATAAAAATTTCAATTAAAGTAACCTAAAGGATCAGCAAAACTACAGAGTTACTTCGAGAAACAAATAAAAGAGTGTTTCACTATCAACTACTTATACTAATTGAATCAGTGAAAAAATATAGATTAACGAGAGACAATTTATGAAGAAGAGGTCAGATAGGTGATTGTTAATGTGTTTTTTTTTGTCATTTTCAAGATATAATTGGTTATCCTTTTCGCTCTTGTTCCAAAATTGCCCCTCTGTGGCAATTATTTTTTTTTCCTTCATGTTATGCAAGGCTATCTTTAAAAGAAATATACCAATATTTTAGGCCAAAAAAGGCCATCTTTAAAAAATCATAAAAATAGAAAACAAAATTCCAGTAGTAAAAATTGGTTTTCAACAAGTTTATTATATAACCAATTTACTGAGCTACTTAGGTCGAAATTTCGAATATGAAATTTGACCCTATGACATTTCAGCGAAGTGCTGCCGAAAGCATATTAGCCAGAGACTCTCTCTCTCTCTCTCTCTCTCTATATATATATATATATAGATATATATATGATAATAGTGTTTTTCGATAACATGTAATGACTAGTGTATGATACATGTAATATATTTTAGTTACATTTCACAACTTAAAAGTGATTTTTATAGTTCCAATTCAATAACAAATAAATCAATATCTCAGCTGTTGCCTGTGTGACAACACTTAAAAAGTGGCAATCCATGTTATATTAATTTCATTAATGTGTTCTCAGTAGTTCTTACTGACATGACGACCCACTTTTAACCCCTACTCAACCTCTAGTAAATTGATGATTAATTTTCTGCTAATTGCCTAATATTGAATTATCAGACTTAATAAAAGAAAAAATAGTAAATAATTTTGAATAAGAAACTAAGTTCTCTGAAAGAAATAAACAAAGACAAGCATGGTATCAATCTTTTACAGACAAGCGTTTCTCTCTCTCTTTTTTTTGATAAATAATTACCTCTGCCATGGCTTTTGTGACAACACTTGGTATTGGCTCTGTTGTGTCACCTACTCCTAAGCTTATCACTTCTGCATTTGGATATTTCACCATGTGTGCCACTTTCCTCTTACCAATCTGCTTCATTCCATTAAGAAAAGTCACACTATTTAAGTTTCTTTTTCATTTTTTAGTTCAGACTAATGGGAGAAATGGAGCTTCTTAGCTGATGAAATGAACTTAACTGCTTAAATAACTTTTGAAAAAGAAAATGACTTATTTGGGCCTCCACTATACCATGCAATACCATGCCAGCATGAACAGGTGAGAGAGGAGGCGGGTGGGGGAGGGGAGAGAGAGAGAGAGAGAGAGAGTACCTCAGGAAAAAGAAAGCCATTTCTAAGCTTTTCCATGTTAACATTTCTTGTCACCTTCCTTTGACCAACTGATCCACATTATAGCATGTATATAGACAAAATAATCATGTTAAAGAAAAAGTTTACTGAACATTATGCTTCATAACTAAATAAACATAAAACTAGCTATACCAATCTTTGCAATCCGATCTTGATGAGAAGGAGCGGTGCATGGATGGCCTCCTTTCCAACCATGTAAACTAAAAAAGAAAGCAAAGAATTAAACAAAGAAAAACATGAATAATTTAATATGAATATATATCTTTAGGATGCACAGAACATTACATGGACATGATCACTTTAGTTTGCATGATGTGTCTAAAAGGTAGTATATATTGTTTAGAGATGACCTAAACCTTGTGTTTCTAAAACTAACAGTTTATTAACTAGTAGTATGGAAAATGCATTAGTATTTATAGACTCCATGACTATAAAATAGGTTGAAAATGTTTTCCATGGTCAAAAGCCAAACCACTGTGGGTTCAAACCTAATTCAAAATCCAGGTTGTCTGTAAGATCTATTCCTGGCACATGCACAAATTATTATAGGGTTTCTTAGTGTACATCTCTACTTTGGAATGTGAGAGGTTTGATAGATACATGCATGCCATTCATGCAATAATAATACTTGCTTATAACTTGCAGCTCTATACTTTGACCATAAAATTGACCTTAGAAAAAAGAGAATACAACCTAGAGAATGCATGGATTTACCTAACACGTAGCACAATAGAAAGTCTAGAAGAAATTCTTTTGCTGGAATGTCTGAATTTTCAAATTAGGTCCCCTTACCTAGATTAGATTTTTATATATCATCATGGAATTGCAGTGCACTTCAAGCTGGTCCTTAAAGAAACTTACTTCCCACGTGGATTTGGACCATGCTGTTTGAATTCTCAAACTGAAAGATTTAAAGTATGCATCACAGAAAAACAAATAAATAAATAACATTTCCTATAGCATGGTGCTGAAGGATTTTATAGAGGTGATGCACGTGAATGTCATTGTAAAAATGTGGATGGATGGCTTATATTTTCATTTGAGGGTTAGAGTTGTGTGAAGGTGAAAACTTTTGGTGGATGATACATGGCATTTCAAGGTGAAAACTTTTCATTTGAGTACAGGATTGATAATTTGGCATCCATGATATCAACTGTGGGGTTGAGGAAGTTGAGGGTAAATGAACTTTGCATTTTTGTGCTTTGGGTGTGCGTGTTCTAATTTCTAAAAGTTGTTTCTAAAAGGAAATGGAACTAGGTGATATACGGACAAGATTTATTATAATTTTTACATCTAAAGATTTTTTTTTTAAAAATAAATGATATAATTGTTGACCTACAGTTCCTAAAATTTGGGATTTCTCGAACACACATTGGCAAGCAAATAGAACATGTTTGAAACAGCTCCAAATTTTTTCTTTCAATTATTTATTTGAGATATGCAAAACTGTTAATATGAAATTCTTAAAATTTAACAGATATTGTTCCTTGACACGCATTACCTGTTTTGTTTTTCCTTGTCTGAAGCAAGTACAAACGGAAAAGAAGATTTTAGAGTACCTTCTATGCTTATTAGTCCCCTAGAATTTGTTAAGATAATGTCTTTGCAAAGAGCATTTGAGGGACCCTTCTTAATAACATCCAGCATTCAAGAACCAGCCGGTTAATTTGGTCCAGTTCACCTAGTTTCCAAAAAAATCATATGGTTCCTTCATTTTCATGGGACTGATTGGATATTTAGTTCATTAGCTGGATCAAACCGGTTTTAAGCTTTAGTTTCCACTAATTGTTGGTTGGACCATACGGTTCCATTCAATCAGATATCCAGTTGCTCAATGCTTCAACTTATTAAACTTGGCTCAATAGGTTTTAGATTAAGATAGAGTCAGTTCAAATTGGCCATTTAGCTACTGATCTTGGTTGGATTAGATCCTGGTTCTGCTCTATTTGCAGAATGTAAAACCATAGAATTGAAACATTTACTTGTTCTTTCTTCCCAAGTCAGATGGCTAACATTAGGTCAAGCCAGACCTTTCTAGGGTTCCAGATCACATGCTGGCCTTTTTATTCTCTCAAATTCAGGTCCAGTTGGATTCTACATGAGTTCAACCAGGTCAGGCTAGTTCTTCAATTTGGAACAGAATTTTCAAGTTCAGTCTAAGGCTCTAAGTTCAATACCTTGTATCATTATTTAATTTCAAACCAATTAATCATTGGGTTAATTTAAGTGTAGGTCAGGTATTAGGTTATTCTATTTAATAGATCTGATTCATGCTTCAAACAAGTTTCCTTTTTTATTTATGTATTTATTTATTATTTATACATCATGCTACATTATCTTCTGGTTTTTTGGTGGGGTTGGGTTGGAAGCGGTCTGGGGTTCACATCTGGTCATGCTAGGCAGAGTCAATTTCACATTTAGAGCCAGTCAGGTTATTTCATGTTTCTGTCAAATCTATTCGCGGTCTGTTACGTCTGTCGATTTTAAGTTTGTCTGGTTAAAGTTTAGTTGAATTTCTTTCATCCAAAATTACAAAATTAGTTTAAATAGCATCAGCAGTTGAGTAAGTTGTGGTTAGGCAATTCTGTGTTGGGTCAGATTTCGTCAAATACTAATATCATCATCATCATTACAATTTTAAAACAGCTTTATTCGCTTATATTGCATTAAATTTTGACTTTCAATTTATTTTCATGTATTTTTATCTGTAAATTTAGAACTCAAGTTTAAATTTCTTCAAATGCTTGTATTGACTCACAATATTACAGAATAAATAATGAGTTGACTTTACCTTCAATTAATAAATTCAAAAGGAAAAAATGGTAGACAGTATAGAATTATCTTTAGTAGCACTTTCCTTGTATACAAATTAAGGAATTTTTTAACATGTTTTTTCTTTAAGTCTGCAATCCCACAATAAGGCCAAAAATTTGATGGAAATGAACCTACAGTTTCCTTTACATGGAGAAGAAATTGTTCAAGAGGATATCAATCAAGACCTACCCAATACCTACTATGAAACAAAGTCAAAGAAGAACCCTAATTGACCCAAAAATAAAGGTCTGATACCAAAACAAGTTGTCCCAAATCCCAAATATTTTTTATTTGAGAGCACAAGTCAATTACTCAAACAAATAAAGAAAACAGAAATTCCGTTGCTAATAAAGGAGCTTAACAGCCTAGAGCATTGGTTTGATTTCTAACAGTACATTAAACTTATATGTAATGTTAAAATGTCATTGCTTTTTAACAATAAATTAAAAATCATCGTAGTAATAGCAGGTGTTAGTTATTGGATAATTTGGATCTGTAATAGCAGTATAATATTGATTAAAAAAATTTCTATGGACAAATTCAAAATAGTCATCGTTTAATATTTAAGGTTCCAGAAATGAAAAGGGAATCAGAGTCAGACCAGTTGATTCATAGCTCAATTAAATAAACATTTTGAACTAAAACTATATTAGTGTTGCCAACTATTATCTGTGAAAAATTGCCTATCTCTCACCCTATACTGGATTCACCCTTTTTTTACTAAAAATTCTTGCAGGGTCCACTCTTCCAAGGTACAAGGTTCACCCTTTTTTGGACATCATTATTCTTGCCAGTGTACTGGGTGAGACCTGGGCGATTTGCCCTGGACGAGTGAAATCATTAACCAAACTATATTCCAATCAAATGTTCCTAAAATTGTTCTCGAACTTTTTACAAATTTAAGATTAATTTCTCTCTAACTTCCAGTTCTGACTAACACACCTCAACTTTTATCAGAGCTTGTGAAATTAAGCATGCAGGCTAACTTCAATTATCATACCTCTAATGATAAGTGTTTAGTGCAAAAACTTATTCGGTATTGAAATGGTTATATAAATCATGACGAAGCATTTCTTAATGGCATATGCCCCAATTAGTGGGCCATAACCATTGAACATGATGGACCAACTAATTATAAACATATATTAATGTAGGAGCTAGTATTTGACCAGCTAAACCTTCTAGCCTACTTATCTAACAAAGTTATACAATAAATCAGAACCACTCTGATGCAGGACAGTACTTATTAGATATGCCCTTCTTTTTTAATTTGAAATTGATCGTAGTTATGCCTTACAAGGAAACTATTAAAAAAAGTATCAAGTTATTATTTGTCATTTTATGATTTGACAAGGTCAATCACTTTCTCACCTAAGACATTTTAATGAAAAACTAACAGGAATGGTCTGGTTCATCTTATTGTGAAAGTAAAAATACAAACCCAAACATAAAAAAATTAAACCTATATATCCTCTACTGGTGTACTATACTACTGGTGTAAGGCTAGCTGGTAGAGATAAGATTAGAAAAATAATTACAATAAGTTAGAAAAGAGAACCTGAAATAGACATTGGTTCATCTCTCTTGCTTGGTTGGAAATGTTGCATGGTCAAAGAGAGCCACAAATCCACACATCTTTACATGTTCAATTTAATCATGTCCATTCAAAACACTTGTCTGTCATATATCCATTGTACCAGCTTTGGAAACCTATAAAAGTATTCAATTATATAACAACCAATAGTTAATTTTTTTTTGTGTGTAGATGTAGTTTGAATTGTTGTCTGACAGTCAACAAATTAAGTATGATGCTTTTGAAAGATTGACCAAATTAATACAAGCTAAGATATTATGGTTGTGCCTTCTGGTACAGTAGAAGGTTCAGTACCAGCATTATCAAGTATCAACCAGCTGGTCGAAGGATTGAAACAAGATGGCTGGCATGATGAATCCTGAGACCTAACTATTAGGCTTGGCATGTGAAAAGAAGAAATGGATTATCGAGCCTTTCACATCAAAGAACAATAAGTCACTAGTTTCCTAGGCATGATGTCGAGCATTTGATATGCAAATATCAACATGTCTTTCAGCAAGTCAGTACTAAAATTTGTACTAGTATTAATTAATTACTTATGTGAATGTGTAGGATGTAAAGACTCTTTTTTCTCTTCTATTAATACAAAATTGTCAAGATGGCTACTGGCCATCTGGAATTCCAAAAAAAAAAAAAAAAAAAAAACAAAAATTACAAGCTAACATCCTGGCGTAAGAGCAACAAACTCTGTATCACTTAAATTCTCAATCCAGACTTGTGGTATCAAATGATAGATAAGGAAAGAGACAGACGAGGTTACTGTATTTCAAATGCATCCTAGTGGTCCCCAAAAAGACTAAGCGTTGAGTTATTATTGAAAGAAACAATACCGACCTACCAGGAGCCACAAGAGGAGAGAAAGAGAGGAGAAATTCTGGCGAAATTGAAGTCGTCAATTAGGTTCAAAACGAAATGTGATCTGACAGCAAAAAATCAGTACTATGCTCTGAAAATTCAGAGGGGGCGATTACAAGATTCCGAGTCCGCATCCTCTGCATTAACTCAAAAGAGAATCTTTTCAGTTAATGGATATGGACCGTCTTATTGAAAACGCCATCGGCCTCTGCCTATAACATAAGGGTCTTTAATATTTGTGCAGATCTGACTCGAACGAATCTTAAAGATGATCGGACGGTTCAGATGTATTAACTCAAAAGATTCCTTTTTGAGTTAATGCAGAGGATACGAATTCCAAGATTCCAGACCCTCCGAGGTAACTCAAATTTAAGTTTAGATACGGGCCGTCTGATTAGAATTCGGGCCAATCCGGTACTAGGTGGAATGGAGGAATCCTTTGATATTCGTGCTTTATGCTAAAGCAGGTCGGACGGTTCAGACCTAAACTCAAAATTTGAGTTAATTCGGGGGATATGAGTGAGTTTAAGCGTCTCGACTAGACTAATTTCAGTTAACTGGGTTTATTGAATCCTCTCTCATAAAAAAAGAACCGGGATCGGGTTTTAAGTGAGTTTAAAGTGTAATAGCTATTTTGTATTTCTTCAATCAATATCGCCTACGGCCTTTCAATAAATAAAAAATAAAAAAAGTGAGTTTAAAGAGTATTACATCGCTATGCCTTTTTAAATGTTAATTTGTCTGGCCGAATTATCAATTTTCATACATAACCGTCGAAAGTTCTGATTTGATAATGGCCCTAACCCCCAAACACAATTTTGCGTTTAGCACAACGATAAAATCTTTGATAGGAAATGAGAAATCAATCTGAAATTGCAAGTTTATATAACTTACGAAATATACACGATTGTTATATATTGAATGTTCTGCTTATAGTGTTAATTTTTTTTTTCCTTTTTCTTTTAGTTTTTTACCACGCCGACCAAAAGAAAACATTGGTCCAAAAAAAAAAATTTACCATCTTAAAAAATAAAAAACATTTAACCAGTTTTTTTTCTAAAATTTCTATTTTTAATATCTATGGTAATTAGAACATAAATTCATAAGAAACACCAAAACAAAGAAACTCCTGAACCTTCTATAAGCTTCCAAAATACATTCTCTCTGACTAAATGTGCCAACTCTTATAAAACCTTTCACGGCCTGGGAAATGCACCCATGCACAAGGAGAGTTAACTAGGGGTGTAAACGGAGCGGATTCGGAGCGGATAATGCTAATACCATATCCGTATCCGTTTTTCAATGAGCGGATACGGATACGGATACGGATAGTAAACGGATATCAAAATTTAAAACCATATCCGCCTTAAACGGATACGGATACGGAGCGGATAATCAACGGATACGGATTTGAATACGGATACGGATCGGATAATTGTCGGATAATTAAGTTATGCACTGTAAGATACAAAAAAATGACTTGTTGTTGTATTGAAACAATGACTAAAACCAATTTAGCAGAGACTAAAAGCATACTACATTCATGGACTAAAGTCTTAAATGGAAAAGAATAGAGAATGAAAAAATTGAGGTAAAAACAAAATGAAATTGGGTTATTGTAGCACTATCACTAGCTAAAAAGAGATTAAATTGAAAACCATATTGGATTATCATTTATACCACAACTAAAACTGAAATGAATATGGAATAATATATAACAACTTCTATCCGGAGCAGTAAAGTTAAAGTTGGTTGGGAGTAATTTCGGATCCGGATAATTGCGGATACGATACGGATATTTATATTCATGAAATTATCCGTATCCGTATCCGCCATTTTTTCATCATATGCAAAAATTATCCGTATCCGTATCCTCAATTATCCGTATCCGTTTAATCCGGATACGGATAATCTCCGGATACGGATAATCTCCGGATACGGAGCGAATACGGAGCGGATTATCCGTATCCGTTTACACCCCTAGAGTTAACCCCTCCATAAATCTATTTCCCAAGTGAAGTAAAAGTATCAAATATAATTTTCACATTCTCTTTATACACGCCTATCACATCTTTGATAGCCTGTCAAAACAAAAGAGGTTTAGTTGATGATATTAAAAGCAACTTTTTGAAGAAAAAAAAAAAGCTTTACTAACAATTTATTGTCACACTAGAAATTTAACTTTCATAAAAATCGTCGATCAATCTTATTTACAACTAAGCATATAGTATTTCAAGCATGCCAATTGATTGTCACTAAAAGCCTCATACAGACATAAACTCATCTTTTAAATTTTCAGAATGCCCTTCTTAATCTGCTTTTTGACAGATTCATTCCATTCGTCAAGAAATATACACCAGATTTATTTTTATATGCACTATATTTATTAACCACACTTTTATGGAGAAGTCATGACTCTTTGTTTATATAGATATATCTTATTTTGTGATTTTGAAAAGCAATAAATCAAAATTGCCCAAACAAAATGTAAATAGATCACTGCATGACATAACAAAATTATAAGAAAAATGATCAAAATGCACCCTTGACAGCTTACTGACCTTGTAACCTTCATCTGACAGGCATGCCAAGCCCCCAACCTGAGAAATGCTAGATGCACCATTGAAACTGGCGCAAACAATGCGATCAAAATCACACAAAACTGGAGATCCGCTTGAGTAGGAGAGCTCAGCAGGGACCACTGCCCAGCCAAGACAGACCCCAGTGAACCTCGCAAAATTTGAGAAGGGCGATATCTCAATTGCTACCTATTAAGATATATTTGCATTTGTTTAGACTCTTGTTTAAACAACATTATGAATATCAGTATATAGGAAATAGAAGTCAATATGATACCAGAGACTAAGAGGTTAAGGACTGTTCAGATTAGCACTATAATATAGCAAACGGGGTTCAGGACTCGTTAGGAGGACTAAGCTCTTGAGCCGAACAGGTACACAGTTATTAGGAATAGCGCTAGAATATAGCAAACGAGGCCCAAGTGACTCTTTTTTTATTCTCAACAAATGAGCAACCAGACTTATTTTCCCTACTTTGCTGAATCTTTTTTATTCTTTGGATAATAGTGACCTAAATACGGTCATCACCTCCATTCACTGAAAACAGAGCTATTGCATTGTCTCGTATGTTTTAAGGTTGAATATAGTTATCAAAAGCCAAATAGCTTGTTCATCAGTGTAATTGAGAAGGAATAAAAAAACTAAAATTAATATATCTCACCAGAGATTCCCACAAGAGCAAACCCCGTCTTTGAAATGGTGAAACCGACTGGAGTCTCTCACAACTATTTCTCTCCTCACAACCTTCGATATGACCTTAATTGCCGCATGGCAATCAACACAGGTCCTTAAGTTTTTCATAACCCTAATTACCGTGCCATCCTTTGTTTCCATCAATGCAAATGCAATTGCTAATCTCTCGCTGTGATACCTCAATGACTTGACCTTAGTCTCGTCTCCTACAAAATGTAGATCGCTCATCAAATCAGCCGTATACCCTTCTCTTTCCATTTCTATACTTAGTTTATCTAAATAGGCCTTAATTTCGCCAATTATCGGATTTTTCATGTCGTTTGATGAAAATGTATATACTTGTCGGTTTATCTCTACCCAACTATAACCAGGTACTTTTACCATGCCTCTATCTCTCATCAATTTTTTTATCCTGGCAACCTCAGCCCATTTACCGTGCTTAGCATAAATATTTGACATTAATACACAATGGCCAGCATCTTGAGTTCCTATGGAAAATAACTTATCAGCTGCCAGTTTCCCCAACTCATAATACCCATGGATCTTACACGAGTTGAGAATAGAACTCCAGATAATCGGGTCAGGCTCGAATGGAATCTGACCCAATAACTGTTCCACCTTATCAAAACAGCCAACCCGACCCCACATGTCAACCATACATGCATAATGGTCTTTCCTAGGGGTCAAATTGTATACTCTTGTCATAGAGTCGAAATAATGTAACCCTTCTTCCACCAAACCTGAATGGCTACATGCAGTGAGAACACTCAAGAAGCTAACAGATTCGGGTTTCAAGCCTGATGTGACCATCCTTTCAAACATTTCTATTGCTTTTATTCCCTTTCCGTTTTGTGCATAAGCACAAATCAAGGCATTCCATGAAACTATGTTTCTGTCGGTCATTCCATCAAACACTTTCTTTGCATCCTCTAGAAGACCACATTTCGCATATGCATCAACAAGAGCACTTCCAGCAAAAACACTTGTTAGGTAACCAGACCTTAATATGCATGAATGCAGTTGCTCTACCAGAGAAATTAGTGCAAGGCCAGAACAGGCCTTTAGAACACTACAAAAGGTCGCTGGGTCAGGGTCTAGACCTGTCTTTCTCATCTCACTGAAAAGTTTCAGTGCCTCTTCATACAAGCCGTTTTGCACACAGCCCGTAATAAGTGCTGTCCATGAGGTGGTGCTTTTATCTGAATTCTGCTTGAAAATCAAGTCTGCACAAGTCAAATCCCTGCATCTTGAGTACATGTCAATAAGTGCATTGCTGGTAAGGTTACTTGATGTCATCCCAAGTTGAACCACTAGCGCATGAATTTGCCTTCCCATTTCATAATTTACATGAGATCCTGCAATACTAAGCAAGCACGGGTAAGGGTAGTCACTGCGGTCAAAACCCAGCAACTGCATTTCCCGAAAAAGCTCCAATGCCTCTTTTGTGAGACCACTCCTTGAATAGGTAGAAATCATCACATTGTAAGTGACATTATCTTTCTCAAACATTTCATCAAACAGTTTTCTGGTGTCATGTATATAATTAATTTTAGAGTAGAAATCTAGCAGGGAGTTGTTAACATATACATCCCACGAAAAATTGAATTTTATGACTTGGCTGTGTATCTGTGTCCCAACACCTGGATCAGCTAACCCAGTAGCACAGTTCAGAAGGCTTGAAAATGTGAACTGAGTTGGGCTCAGACCCGATTTAAGCATATGTATAAATAAAGCTAGAGCATTTTGATAATCGCCTTCCTTAAAATAACCTGACAACAATGCATTTAATGTGACTGAGTCTCTCTTTTCCATCCCCTGAAAAACAGCACAAGCCAATCCAATAAGGCCGCATTTGCAATATGCATCAATTAGTGTGTTCGATATAGTGAGGCTGCACCCAAAACCAGATTTGACGATCCGGTTATGAATTAGCAAGGCACGAACTGATGCTTTCGGGTCAGTGCACAAGCTGAGTACCTGCACAATGGTAACACAGTCAGGTGCCATTCCTGTATGCAGCATCTTTCGGAAAAGGCTAAAAGCTTCATTCAAGCATCCTACATTGGAAAGCATGCCAATCATGATTGTCCATGAAATAACATTCCGGTCTTTCATCGAATCAAATAAATCTCTTGCCTCCTTGACACAGCCATTTTTTGAATACCCAGAGAGCAGGCGGTTTAATGTGAAGATATTACCATGGGGCATTTCATCAAGCACCTTATGGGGATTACACAGTTCGCCATTTCTGAGGTGGGAAGATATGAGGTCTGAATGGTGCGTCTTGGGATTGAACATGCCTTTTGCCATGTAAGCATCTGTAGAGAGACCTCGTGCCCATGTGTAAAGAGTACATGCGAGTAAATATGTGGAAGTGCGAGAGGCATCACAAAGGAAGAAGGCTGTTCTGGGTTTGGTTGTTATCATACCAATGTCCTGCTAATGAGCTGGTTTGAGTCCAAACTCGGCCCGGATTTAAGAAGAATAAGCCCGAACTCGGCCCGTCCAATTCATGTTCAATATTGAGCCCGGTTCGGACTCAACCCGTTCACCTTAAGATCAGTTCAGAAAAGCCCGTCCACTTCGCATGCAGTTTGGAAAAGCCTGTCCAACTAAATTGAACCATAAAACATTAACACTGAAGAATCAAGCATTTTGATTGAAAAACAAAGTATATTGACTAAATAATCATGAATAGTAAGATAGTACATCATCTGTCAGCTCAGATGACGTATAATTCAAAACCAGAAAAAAAAAAAATGTTTAAATTTCAATAAATAAAATATGCTGGTTGAGAACAAATTGGCACTGTTTTTTCTTTTTTCTCATAATTTAAATTCCCTGTCGAAATTAAACCTGGGCCTAAACCTTAATTGAAAGAACAAAAATAGAAATAAATAAAAATGGAGAATAATGAGATACACCAAACTACTGGATTTGATGCATAAGGTGTCAAGAAACTGTAACGAAAACACTAAAAACCTCAGAGAAAACTGTATATAGCATTTGAAACCCATACCAGTAAAGAACAGAAACTATACCAGTAGGTCCAGTACATACCTGACAATATGAAAACTAATGGTACCAATCTTCACTGAGTAACTATAATCAATCATCATTTCATTAATTTGTTTTAACTATGTAAGGTTTTCTAACTAAATCAAGGATTGCCACCTCAGATTCAAGTCCAGACAGGTTGTGTAATTGATTAACTGAGGTAACTAAAACCTACTTTAGCAAACATCAAAATACTGCCCGATGTCAGAGAAAACTGTAAATCAAAGCACTTGCATTTAAACTTTAAAGAGTGCCTAAATCAAAGCACTTGCATTTAAGTATCATAAATTAGAATTTTGTTGCAAAAACACATGCTTAATTGGGCTGCAATCAATTCATGTTCTGTGTGTATACTCAAACAAAAGACATAATAATGCTTTTGCTTGTGCAAGTATACCTTTACTCAAATACTCAAATAATTTTAAAAATGTTCTTTATTTTCACAATAATTATAAAATTATGTCACATCTTAAAATTTCACCATATCATGTTCTCAATGTTGATTTCGCCCCTTCTAGGATACCCAACATCAAATAATGATTTGTTTTGCAGATTGGTTGTTTTTTTGCAAAATAAAAACAAAAATACTCTTCAATAAAATTCGAACAACTTAAAAGATAAAAGAAATGCTATCCAGAAAAAAATAATCATCAAATATTCATTCTAAAATAAAAAGTTTAATAATCTGTCAGGAAAATGCTATCCAGAAATGCTATCAAGCACACTGATAATAAATTGCTTCTGCGTACAATATAATCAAGCACACTAACTTTTTTTTTTGTCAGGAAGTAAAGTCCCAGTTTGACTCCTTAAAACTTGATATGGAATTCAACCAAATCAGGGAGAACGAGGGAGAGGGAGGAATGGAGCGTTTACCAAGAATGGAGAGGAGCAGGGAAAGGGCAGGGATCGGCGCCAAGATCGTCTGGGAGAGAGGCGCTCAGGAAGGTGACGCGCCTCTAGGATGAGTGGGTGAGTCTGAGAGAGAGAGAGAGAGAGAGAGAGAGGCAGAGTACCGAACTGAGAGAGAGGTGGCGGAGAGAGCCAGCCGCTGTCAAGTTTAAAAAAAAAACAGAGAGAGAAGGGGCGGAGAGAGGGAACAGATCGGTTACTGTTCAGACGGGCTAGAGGCGCTCGAACGGGCTCGAACAGGTTGTTCAGACTCGCTCTGTTTGGAAGAATTATTTTCAACATGAACCGAACTTCAAACTTTGTTCGTATCATAATTTGTCCAATATTAATTTTTGTTAAACTATTCGGCCCATTCGCCCCCGGACCGTCCAGGCCTACGGCGCGTGACCCAATCCAATCGTCGGCCGAACAAGAAGTTAAAATCTTACCAATTTATCTGCGGATCATTATAAATATCAGGATCATGGGTACAACGGGCGGATCGATGATATTTTATTAAAATTTAAATTCAATCTGATTACATCGAATTAAAAAAATTCTTTACTTGATTCACCAATAACACAATCCAATCCATCTATTTTTTATATACGAATTATTACGAGTTATACGAGTTAAACATGTTATAATTTTGATCGAAAATCTATTATATATTTTTTTACTATTTTTATTAAAACTAGGTACAAATAAAAGTGACAAAATAAAATAGAAATAATTTAGCATATAACATCCATAACAAAAAAAAATATATTCAGAATATAACATCTTAAAAAAAAGACCGGGTCCTGATTGACAATGAAATGAAAAGATTTTTTCACTGATAGCTTATGTCAGTTTTTCAAAATAAAAAGAAATGATTTTTTTTTTTGATTCCAGTATGACAACACTAACCAAGGAGAACTTAGAGAATTTAGATTTCTATAACATATCCAGAATGCATATATCATTATTATCATAACTTCTCTTTCAAGTTTGCTCTCATGGTATTAAAAATGTAGAAACGTAGATTTGAGGCCGAGTCCGAGTATAAACGGGTTATTAAGAGCATACCTATGATTCGATCCGGATTAACGGGTTTGTCAAAATCTAACCCGTACCCGACCCAATAACATCTCAACCAGGTAAAACACGGGTCGGATCGGATGGGTCAGATGGGTCGGGTGGATCAACAGTATTTTTATACACCCCTAATAAGGATGTAGCTTAGTTCCAAAGTGTTTGATGAGCTTAATTTATAAACAAAGAGATTCACATCTTGATATTTATAGAAATGTTTGAGTGGATGTCTTTGTTTATAAACAAAGAGATCCAGTTTGACTCTCAGGTTTTAGAAACAAGGTTAATATAAACTTCAATTAAAAATTTAGTATCCCAATATAAAAATTTAGTAAACATCAATTAAACAGAGAGATCCACGTATATCTTTTTTATACTAAATTACACTCTATTAAAAATTTTAAAATTCAAACAGTCAATTTACACTGTTCAACATGATGAATATATTAAAATCTGCTTGCTGATCAAATTTTATATTTATTTGAATTTTCTTACTATTTGTTAAGTATTTTATAAAATCAGTGTTTTCAGACTTGTATCCATATTAATAAATAGTAAAAAAAATATATATATATAAAGTTTAATCTGCAAGTACATTTTAATATATCTATCATGTTGAACGGTTTAGATTTTGAATTTTAAAAATGTAGTGTAATCACCAAAAAAAAATGCAAGTTGATCCCTCCTTTTTATGTACAATCTACAATATTGAAATTTTTATTTTGGTATGTCTTAGTTCCCTATGCTACCATTGAAAATTAGAAAAATCGTGCATTCATACGTTTATGTGAAAAGACTACAAAAAATAAAAAATATTAAATAATTTTATTCTAAATTATCTTAAAAGTTAACCTCGAACGCTCGAACCGAAATTTGTACAAATTTTAATGTGTCTCCTGTGTTTCAAGTAGGTCCGAATTTGTTATGATTCGGTGATTCGGAAATAAATCTGCTACGATCCTAAGGGATTGTAGGGTCCTACGATTTCAAATCCAACCTTTCATTTTTTAAGTATTACGAATCTCCATTAAAGTTGTATTTTATGCACGCATCTCAAAACAAATAAAAGGTTGGATTTGGAATCGTAGGACCCAACAATTCCTTTTAGGTTCGTAGCAGATTTATTTCCCGGTGATTCAGGTCCGGATTTGTTATATGACTCCGGTGCTTCATTCCATCCTTGTACGGGTTGTACCGCAAAGAGCCAAAGAATACGCACTCGACAATGCTGGGGTACAATATGGAAACCTATGAAGTAATCATTTTCAAATCGTCATCTTAATTTTGATCTGCACAGCTTGTTGTTCCAAAATTTCCAATCAGCAGGTCAGAATTATCTTCTTAGTCAATCCGGCTTGGTTTTATGTATCTATCATCACCATCTGATACAAGGTAGTAGCAAAATGAATTTCCAATTTAAGTATGATAGTAGTTTTTGACGAATCTTTCGAAGAAATTTCTCAACAATTCGTTGTGCTTCCGTCAAAAGCAGCGCTTAGTTCCTAATTTTTTTAGTTGGCGAAATCGACAACAGTTCCCAATCAAAAGAGGCAAAAGAAATGTCAAAGACAATTGATAGTAGAAATTGAAATTGAATTACCCAATTTTTACTTTTTTAAGTCAAATTTACAATTTTGGGGTCAGCTAAAACCACCAAAGGAAGAAAAAAAAAAAATCAAAAATCAAAACTTCAGTCTTCAGCGCTTAATTTATATATATTACAGGCTTGATCTTACAGAGCAAGATATTAATTGATCAAGCTGAGAAAACACCGTCGACGGCAGCTACGCCGGGAGTGCTATCCGGCTTCTCCAAGTCTTTAATGGCGGCATCTTTGAGTAAAATTGCCTCTTCTCTCACCTTATTTCCAAGATTAGATGCCTTGGAGAAAACCCAAGAGTTGAATTGCGCCATCCCTCTCACCAAATCTTTTCTCTTCTCAAATTCCTCTGCAACCAAGAGTGCTATGTCTGACATCTTTTACTAGTGCTTAACGCTAAGTCTTCTATTTGTTTCTGGTGTTGTGAGATTGATGAATGATTATAGTGGTTTTGAATTGGTGTCTATTTATACATGCGCTTGTACGAGTCAAAAATGGCCATCTCAGCCGAAACGGTGAATAAGAAAACATTTTCTTTTTGAGATGAATACCGGAAACATGTATATCAAGTTTTCCGGCACACTTGCAGATTAAAAAAAATATATATATAATATCACTGTTATTGAAAAAAGTATACATATCTTCTTAGATGTTATAAAGAAAAAATATATACAAAAATACTATAAGACGTAATAATGATTATTCGATTTAGTAGAAAAAAACAATATATTCTATATGAGAGGTTGCAGATTGTTTTTTATAAATATTAAATGAAAGTTAAAAGATTTGACTTTTATATTTCTATATAAAAAATAAAACATTATAAGATGAAGATAATAATTACAGAAATTAAGTTGTGCTCAAAATTCTTTCTTGTTCTTCTATCTTTTAGAAAAAAAATTGAGATCTAAGTCATTTAAATTTTCAATATTTTTAAATAAATTGTAAATTTTAATTTTAAACCTATAACATTTTACGTGAAAAATATTTTTTTTTTTGTTGTACCAGAGGTTGATTTTTTTTTTTTTTTAAATCTTTGTTGATCACGAAAGAAATAAAATAGTAGATTTGGACCGGCATTTTAAAGAATTTTTTATCTATAGCAATTATTAATTCAGTAGTACAAAAATAGAAAGAGTATTTTATTTTCAATAAATATAGAAATATCATATTTATTGAGTCTGATTCAATATTTTGAATAGGACTCAATGTGGTTATCACATTTAATTATGTTAGAATTTAAAACGAATTATTGAATTTTATTTATAATATTGGATCGAAGTCAATAAATATAATTTTTCTACATTTGTTAGAAAGGAGGGTCTTTTTATTTTCGTACCATTGAATTTAATAATATTTATAGATAAAAAAATTCCGGCATTTCAAATTCATTTGATTTCAGCCGGCACAGGAACAGTCGTAATTGGTATTATGGGTATGATGTGGGATGAACTATTCAAGTGTTGAACTTGGCCACGTGGAGGTTACTTGGTTGGTCTGTCGGTGAGAAGAGACGGTGCTGTTGTGTCAACAAAGATATATTGGATAAGGCTGACAGGTTATTGGTGTCTTTGTTTATTTTGCACTGAGAGATTCTATGGATTTTTAAAGGATATTTTGATGGTTTTTCTTTGTAGGAGCAACATGGTTTCTTGGAAGATATGCATATGAATAGAAAGATCTTCTGCGGCGTTAATTATGAGAGTCCATGCCGATGCGACCAGCACCGTTACTTTTACTTTTTTTTC
Source organism: Carex sylvatica (assembly GCA_964058845.1). Classification (NCBI taxonomy): domain Eukaryota; kingdom Viridiplantae; phylum Streptophyta; class Magnoliopsida; order Poales; family Cyperaceae; genus Carex; species Carex sylvatica. The sequence continues at coordinate 31,075 of CAXKVR010000495.1, forward strand.
TTTCTTTTTTTTTTG
>CAXKVR010000496.1:0-47143 GCA_964058845.1 Carex sylvatica
TGGAAGTTCAGGCCAAAATTTGGTTGCAGAAAATTATCAACCAAATTATGAACCACACACTCATTTTATCCCAATGCCAGTACCAGGACCAGAACCAGAAATATACAGTAATTCACCCCAATCTCCACATTTTATCCCACCTCAACTACAATCTCCACCTTTTATCCCACATATATCCGTGTATGGTGGTCTTTCAGCCTTACTTGGGCCTCAACCAAATTCTCACCCCAGACCGCCACTAGTACAGGAAGATCCAAAGTTGGGATTTGAATTTATGAACGAGGACGGAGAAGAATCTGCAAACTGGGGATGAATGGGGGGGGGGGGGGGGGAAGAGACTGGAACATTAATGATAAAGAAGATGAAGAAGAATACACACAACTCACTGTGAGGCAAAATAGAGATATATCGTTAAGTGGTTGTTTTGAGACTCACCCGTTCGTAAACTTTAATAACACATCTGCTTTTCGAGAAGCAGGTGTTTCTTACTATTGTATCCAACATGTTGCTAATAATCTGGTCCAGGCTTGTGGGAAAGACCCATGGTACGGAACTAGGTTCAAACAAGGAGCCAGGAAGAAGAAGCCAAAAAGACTGAAAGAGATGTTTAAAGATTTTGCCTCGGTATGTCTAATATTGTCTAATTTATATCATTTTTGTTTCTTTTAGATGCATTTTGTCTAATTTTGCTTTGTTCTATTGCAATAAAATTCGAGGTGTAATGCTTTTTTGAGGAGAGTGGACAAAGTACATTTTAATGATGTCATGAAGCCGTCAAATTTTGATAAAATTTTTGAGACTTGTGATGGAGGACACCGATTTGGTATCATGAAAATAAATGGCTCTGAATTTCTGAACGCTGTCTTCAAGGAGAGCCGAATGTTGCCCGTGGCTGCACTTGTGGAGGAGACATTTTGCAAGTGTAATAGGTGATTTGTTCAGTGGCGACAGGCAGCGATGGAGCAAAGCAATGTAGAAAAGCCTTTTTCCAAATGAGTACATACTAAGCTTGTCAAACGGTGGGAGAAAGTTACAAAAATGAATGTCATCCCATACTCTCACGGCGAAAGTAAGTACGAAGTCACAGATCCAAATGAATATGTTCCAGTAGTCCAAACGCATGATGGAACTATGTCCATTATGCATAGAAGGTTCCAGTATATCGTGACATTCGAGCCCAATAGAGCAGTGGAATGTACATGTAGAGATCTCTAATTAACTGAAATTTTTGTGCGTTTATGTGTTAGTGGTTTGTCGCCATAATAACTGGTCACCCGACCTATTTTTTGCCCACTGGTATAGGGCGGACTACATTATGAGTACTTGGAATGCCCTGGTTGTTCCTTATGGTAATCCTGAGGATTTGCCTACGACCACTACCCCTAAAATTGAGCCAAACAAATATTAGATACGTCGTGGTAGGAGAAAATACATCTGTCAGGTAATGACCATGGATGAAATGCAAGGTAGGCGACAGGAGCACCGTTCTCGTCGTTCCACTACTGACAGGCAGAGTCGAGGTATGTAACATTCAACCCTGATTATATTTCATTCTAATATTGAATAGCTTACTAAGTAACATATTTGGGCTGCAGATGCTCGTAACGCAGCAGAAAATAAGCGAGTTATGGCAGAGGCAAGTGGATCGCAAGGGCCTCGGCGAAGCATAGTCAGAAGCCGTACAACTAATCATGAAAGTGCAAATATGATGTTTAGGGAGGCAATGAGAGAAGTACTGGTAGGAGGAGAGGCAGTTGGGATGCAAGGGCCTTCAGGTACTACCCAGCGAAGAAGGAGCACATCTCAACTGGAAGAAGGAGCACATTTGGCGCAAGACCATTTAGTACAGCACACATCAGGAAGAAGCATTGCAACCAGCTAAAAGGAGCACATCTGGCACAGGACCATCTAGTACAACACACCAACAAGAAGAAGCAGTGCAACCAGCTAGAAGGAGTACATCATCATGGGGATCTGGTCGGTTAATGGGATTGCCTTTTAGGCTAAGTCATAGAAATTAACTTGCGATCTATTTCAATGTGTTGAGAACTTATTTAATTATATGAACTTTATTTTATGAATAATTTTTATTTTGAGGTTTGTATGAACTTTATTTATATGTATTGACAGCTCACAAATTCATTTTGAGATTTGTATGAATTTATTTAATTAGATTTGCATGAACTTTATTTTGTATTTTATTATGTTGCAGTTTTTTTTAATTATTATTATTTTAATTAAATTGTAGATGAGAAGGATGGACAGTAACAATTAAGAAAAGAACGAAGACAAGAAAAATAACTGTCACTGGACTGGGAGAAACAAAAAGGAGTGTCCAAGATGTATGAAGATAAAATAATATTTTCGGTATGAAATATCTGATGATGATTTTGTAGATAACCCCTACGGCTATAGTTTAAAAAAAAAGAGGTTGATCTATAGATGCCTAAGGCTAAGACTAAGACTAATACTAAGACTAATGCTGAGAGTAAGATTAAGACTAAGGCTAGCACGTCGTCTATTGTTGCTGACCCGAATTCGTCAATCTCGGACGATGACTTTGTTCCATGTACGTTCAAGACTCATTGTAAGAAATAGTATGTTGTTCAGTTTGTTTGAAATTTAGTTTAGTTTGTATTTGGAGATTATGTTGTTTAGTTTGTTTAGAATTTAGATTAGTTTGAAACTTTAAATTGTTAAGTTAGAGATTTGTATGAATTTTATCTGTATGAATTGATAAGTTAGAGTGCTTCTGAGCTCAACTTTGCACCTCTGTTTAATATAGCAAAAAATCTCCAAAAATTATGAAAATTGACTGACATGCAGTCTTGACATCGTAGAACAAGACTGTGATGTTTCATACAAAATCTCCAAACAGATCGTGAGATATCATCACTCAAAAATTGTCCAAACTGCGAAAATAGTTTCTGAGACTAAATTTGCACCTCTGGTTAACATAGCAAAACATCTCCAAAAATAATAAAAATTGACCGACATGCAGTCTTGACATCATAGAACAAGACTGTAAAGTTTCATACAAAATCTCCAAACAGATCGTGAGACATCATCTCTCAAAAATTATCCAAACTGCTAAAACAGGTTCTGTTCCTGGTTGTTCCTTGCAAAAACATATTGTTCCTGGATAGTGCAAAAAATAGTATGGTTCGGCCAGAGCCAAAACAGCTTGTTCCTGGACAAAATAGGGACCGAAACTAATGTGCAAAAAAAAGCCTATGGTTTGGCCAGAGTTAAAACAGACTGTTCATGTCCAAAATAGAGGCTGAAATAGAGGTATATTTTACTGTCTTTCCTTTCCTTTTCATTTTTTTTGTCAATTAGTTTATTGCTTAATTTATTTTATTCAATAAATCTAATCATGAAATTCAGTAAAGTAATTTTATTTTACTTCAATTTGGACTTTTAGCAAAAGAACCTGTCATGGTTAATGGGGCATTGGCAATAAATATAGTAATTACCTTGTCCATCATGCTAGAATAAAAGTTGGGACTTGAGAGTTATTTACATCATCCTCATGTGTAATGAAGAAAACCGAAGAGGATTATGGCATGTTTAAATAGATCCCTAAAAACCATTACAACCAATGTCGACGGTGCAATTCTTAATTAATAGCATCACATTGATCCATGTTTAATGCAATTGCAAACAAATAATATGAGACATTTCTTTTAGGTTTATTTATCTATATGATTAATTTATATTTTTTGTCGCTCATTTTTAACTTTTAGAAACAAGTGTTTGGACAATTAGTTCTAATGTATAGATGTATCCTTCATTCTAATTGTATATAGAGTTATTTGTTACAATTATTTATAATGCAAAAACTAATTATTTATATAGTGTTTGGACAATTATTTTTACACGATCAGTTGAGCACTTGAGCCTATTTATAATGCAAAAACTCAAAAAAAAAAAAAGAAATTTCCGGACCGTGAAATTTTTTCACTGTTTGATATTTTTAAAATTTCGATCAGAACCTAGTTATTTTTATTAAAATATTTTTAAAAATAGATAAAAATAAAAATGTCAGGTACTTTTTGTTATATCCATGTCTAAATTTTGAATACGGATTGGATATTATGGGCTCTGTTTTCATCCTAGTTCAATCTTGAAAGATATAAACAAGGAAAAAAGCAATAAATGAGACATTCAGAAAATCATTGTAAAGGTGTAATGGAGAGCTGTGGTGCGTTGGTTGCTCTGGCTGTATGCACTCAAATCGCCATTTCATATATATCCTTCGGTTAATTAAGTACGCATGTCATAGACGCCAGACGCCAGCACGTAGCTACTATATCGATCCTTAATTTCCTCTGTCATGCAAAAATACATGTAATCACAATATTTCCCCAAAAGGTGCTTACATCATTAATTATTCCAGTCAATTAGTTGCAGTAGCCCATGTGAATATATATATTTATCTGTGTGTGTGTGATGATGTGAAATCCTATCCTTATAATAATAATGAAGCATTAATTGATCCAGCGGCAGATTATTAGAGTTATATATTTAGTGTTTGTTTTTATCTACTTGGTTTCATTTGTTTTGGGTTTGGGCCATTAATTAATTTGGATCGCGGTTGTTACACTTACACCCTATCAATGCAAATTAACTAAATATATTTTAATTTTTTATGGTCCAGATCAAGAGAAAATAACCTATTCGATCCCCGCCACCACCGAAAGTTATCAAACTCCCCTGCAATTAATGTACGGCCATGACATGTATATTTAATCATTAACAGGTTGATATTTAATTAGTTTAATGTGAGACACTGATCAGAACTAGCACAGTGTTAATTAGGCTCCTATCATAGTTTTTTATCACAAAAGTTAAGATTAATTATATCAAATATAATTAGAGATGGGGTACATTAATTAACGCTTTAATTAATTGGAAAGTAAAATCCATGCTTTACTTTATATTTATATTTTTTATTTTCAAAGTTCTGAATCATTGAATTAATCATTATATTAAAATATGTTTGAAGATCAAATTTTATATTTTTAAATTTTTTAAAAATCATTACTTTTTAATAAAAAAAATTGAACCATAAAAACATTAATATATTTTCATTTAGAATAGTTAAAAAAAAAGTCCAGAACATATAAAATTTTGTATCAAAACATATTTATATGGATATATATCATGTTAAACAGTTCATATTGTTATAAATCTATTGTTCTAATTCTAAAATCATAAAATATGAACGAAAAATAAAATAAAAACTTTACTTCTCAAAGCACTGTAACACGCATTGTATAATTAAACATTTAATTTTGAAATATCTGCGAGTGAAGTGCACTCACAAACTTTTACTAAAATAACAAAAATAATTTATGCGATCGGGTATCTATATATATATATGTAGTTTGCATCCTCTGGAAAAGTTTTCTCTAAAATATTGAATATATAGTGAAGTCCTCAACTTTACAATCTACATGAACTTTCAGTTGATGAATGTAATACCGTCATATTTTGAATGTTGAGCTGTTATGGATTTAATGTCCGAAACATGTGGCGACAATTAATTGTATGACATGCAATTTGGGTGGTTAAGCGTTAGAAATTAGAAATGGGATAAGGTGTGATTGGAAATTAAGTAGAATATATGGCTATTGGTTAAGAATAATTAGACAGTATATGGATGACATATATATATATAATCGTTTCGGGTACCGGTCTTTGATGACATGTACGTCTTTTGCGTGTGTGTTCAACTGAATATTAATTAATTAATTGTACTCCTGCTCAGCCGCTATATCTAATGATAATCAATGGAATTTAATTAATTAATTTCTAAATCCAGCGAGCAATGGGATGCATGGATCGATGTGCATATATATATATATACTAGTACTGAATGTGAATGTTAAAAGCAAAAGTATTTATTATGATACCCAACTTAAAAGCTAGCTATAAATCTTCTTTGGTCTCATGCATGCATGCTCTATAATCTATATATACCAGGTTCTGCTGTTATACGAAACATACAATTTTGGACCAATACCTGCAGGTAATTAGGTAATATGGTAAATATATATGATCACTGTGGGTTCCATACTCCTGCTTGGCCACAGTAAACTGAAATATATATATATATATAAGTGAGAATAGCAAACATATAATATTTTACCATGTATATATGTAATCAGGGATCACAATTTTAAAATAATAATAATAATAATAATAATAATAATAATATATCATAATTTAATTGGAAATTGCATTATTTTAGCAGACCTTAATTAATTTATTCATCTGCCATGGATTTTATAATTAAATTCACATTTATTAGTATAAATAAGATTGATGCAAAGATATTGTACTTAATTTGTTTTGACGCAATTAATGCAAACCATGCATTGATTGTAGTGAACATGAAGAAGAAAGTCTTATTTATATATTCCTGGAATATTTATTTTTATATCACAAAAATTACCAATTCAGTGTACTTTTTCATATCTCTGCTCTTGCATATCTATGAGCGAGTATTTTTATTTTAAAGGTTAAAATTTCCTCAGATCGATCTGTAACTATTATGATGATTTATTTTGAATTAGTATATATTTATTCCACATCTGCGAGGAAAGCTTAATTAATTAATTAATAAGCCTGATATGAATCAGAGAGCAATAGAGCATAGCAAACCAAGAATTTCGCCGGTCATATATATATACATGCATGCAAAATATATAAAAAGAAATGGGTACATGAAAATTTACAAATGAACGACAGACCCATATTGGCGAAAACATGTAAACTTAATTTTAAATTTTAAAGCATGCATGGCCCAATATTTATATCTATATCTAGAGGTTGGCTACTATGCTTATATAAGCATATCCCCACATATGCTTATAACTCATTTTTGTGCTTTCAATGTCCAAATGGTCGATCGGAACCGTTCATCTTGTTCTCCATATTAATATGTGCTTGGAAACTAAATTTTACATTTTTCTGAATTTTTTTACTATTTATTAAGCCACTTTGAAAATTTTAATCCAACGGTGGCTGCTGATTTTACTGTTTTGTGCAGCCACCGTTGGATCAGCGATTTTCAAAATGGCTTAATAAATAGTAAAAAAATTCAGAAAAATATAAAATTTAGTTTCCAAGCACATATTAATATGGAGAACAAGATGAACGGTTCAGATTGATTATTTGGATATTGAAAGCACAAAAATGAGTTATAAGCATATGTAGGGATATGCTTATATAAGCATAGTAGCCAACCTCCTATATCTATATATATATATATGACATTTAATTATTCCTGGTGCTGAGGGCACCCACCACTTCAGCGTATTCTTTAATGTCCTTCTTTCCTATCAAAAAAATGTTAATAACAACAAGGATGAATCAGCATTTCACAGTACAAACCCGGTCGGGACCGGTTTGGAAGAAATTAATGTTTATAAGGCAATTGCTACCAGCTAGCTAGTGCTTATATATATATATATATATATATATATATATCATCAGCTGAATATCGGTTGCTTTATTTTAGTTCGTTAGTGCCACACCCAAGCTTGACAAATTTTGAAAATTAAGAACATTAAAATGATCGATCGGTGCATATATAATTTGAAAATTACGTACCAATCTCCACACAAATTAAAGATAATAGATGGTTTTCCATATATATGACCTTGACTTAATTGTGTTATTATATTCGTCATGAATATCAATGATTCAAGGCATGCACTAATAAAGAGGTCCATGCATGTGATATTGACTAATTTGTTTATTAATTACAATTAGCAGCTACCTTGATATTAATTATTCATATCCATTCATATTTGCTGTCATTGTTATTATAATGCATGGGTACAGTACTGGTTAGCAACGACCTATTTAATTAATTAATGATATTAGACCGTTACGTTCCGAATCAATAGCTATCATAAAATCCATCCTTTCATTAAAAGATACTGATCTCGCCGGTTCAATTTCAAAAGAACCTTTAATTTAATTGCATGCATAATAATTAACTAGTATCATGCGCGTGTGTTGCAACGGGATATATCATAAGAGAAAAAAAAAAATCTCATACAAAATGATATATTTTCATGAAAAATAGACTAATAAAAAAATAATTATTCAACAATAAAAGAATAGGACAACGTATTCTCATACAAATAAAAAGATGCAAGATATGCATGTAGATATCTTAAGAGGAGAAACAAGGAAATCAAGGAAAAAATTTGCTAAAAGTCAGATAACTTGTTATCAAATATCTTGGTCTGTATAGAAACAAAATTGATAATATTTCTAGATTTTTCACGGCAATGGCTATAAAAACATAGAAGGAAAATAAGGAATGAAAGAAATAAATAAACATAATTATATCGTTAAATTAGAAAGGAAGAAATAAGGAAACATATTATATTGCTAAATTTCAGAATTTATTTAATTTTAATTGTAATGCATCATGTGGCGGTACGTGTGATGAGTATGTTTTTAGTTAAATTTATACTTCTACACATTATTCAGATGCATTTAATAAAAAAAAAAAAAAGACAGATGATGTAATTGGACGGCTGAGATTAAATCTGAAATTTCAACTTTCAATCGTAGCCGTTGGCGGATCGGACACCCAACGTGCTTAATAATGGAATGAATATAACCAATAATGGAAGCAGATATCAACATACTCTTCATTTTATTTTATTTTTATTTTTTTAGATCTTATAGTGGCATCAACTTGTTGTACAGTACTGCTAATAAGCAGTAAATAGAATAGTTTACAGCCTTTAAAATATAACCAAATAGTGTGCATTACAAATTAATAATCGCCAAAAGGAATCATTATACTATATATATTCATGTCTTAACTACCTCAACTTATATCAATTTGTCCGTTTGTAAAAAAATAAAATATATCACACTGTTAGCTAGCTATGTAACTCACAAGCGCTATTATATTTGTTTGTATGTAATGTTCATAATATTTAGAGATTGATACGGAACTAGATTCAGAGGCCGAAATCGTATGTTTTGGGTCTGTGTCGGCAGTGGCGACTTTAATGTGTAACAGGGGTAAGCACTTATCTAATTCTGAATTTTTTTTTTTTTTTAACCGGACTTCTTCACTGGACTGTCTACCCCAAATAACTAATTCTGTCTACTCCAGGCCCGAACGTTCTCAATAACCCAGAGGAAAAAAAGCTCCGCCTGTGCCCGCAAAGGGAAGAACCGCTAGCCCTCGCCATCCGTCTACGCTCCTCCCTTCGCTAGAAACGCTCCGCTCTCTTCGGCGCTCTCGCCTTCATCCGCCTAACCTAACTAATGTGTCTTGTCTCCTGGCTCTGACCACACCTCCGCCTCCTCCTCCGCGACTCCAAAGTAATAACAGATGACAAACTACGACATACAAACGCCAACTCAAACACATCCGATGGTGTAATTAGAGGTGCTATCAGGTCGGGTCGGGTCGGATCCAGATATTATTATATTTGGACCCGTACCCTAAAAGTGTTCGGGTCCGAATTTCGATCCATATACTTATTTGTTTCAAATCGGGTCGGGTCCTGATCCGGATACCTATCTATCTAAAAATATTTCGGGTCTAATTTTTCGGTTCTGGGTAGATAGATACCTATAACTTATTTGTAGATTATCGAGTCCGGTTCATATGCGGGGTGATTCCGAATCCGGAGCGGATATATATCACAACTCCAAATTAGCATTTAAAAAATCATTTATATTTAAATATAATAATTTCTTAAACATCTCATATGATAAATCATTATAATATAAATTAAAAACTACTGCAAAATAAAAATTATACTATCGATCTTGTTTATAAATAATAAAATATATCATGTTACATAATGCAATAAAAATAATAACTCTATGGTTAAAGAAGATATATAATTTTTAGAAAGTAAAATATTGAATATGACGATTTTTCTTTCTATGGTTCAAAAAATCTATGAATGAAATATTAATAATTTGTTGAAATGACATATCAATGAGAGCAATAAATTTTCAATATTATGCAGAAGATATTAAGGCAAATATTGAATGATGTATTCATAGCAATAAATTTTATTTAAAAAATTAATGCGGCTGTTACGGAAGAAATAAATTTGGCATCCATCTGTATGTATAAACATAGCGAATGTGACTGCATTATATTTTCTAACATTCAAGTTGTGAAAAGGTAATGGGCTCAGCACGACTAATGTAAAAATTAATATGCAAAGTTGTTAATAGTTATTAATATATATTTTATTGGATATTTATACGGGTATCAAATCGGATTCGGTTATGGGTCGGATAATTAAATGAAACCCACATCCTACCCATTACAGTATCGGTTCCTGTTCGGATCTAATATTAAATTATTAATTTTGTAACCGTACCCATAATTTAAACGGTTATATTTTTCTAAATCATATGTTGGTTGCAGCAATAATCTTTTTCGTTTATTTGACTAATTTGCAAAATATACAATTATTGAATTTTACGATTTCTTCTATTTTTAGAGTTATGCAGGTTCAAGTTAATTGCAATTGCAATATGGATTGCTTGAACTGAAGAAATCATGAAGTCACTTATCAAGATTTTAAATTGTAATATTTTAAACTTGGTAAAGTGTATTTGAAGTTATTTCAACAGGATACAAACGTTGGTAATGTTTGTAAAATGTTATAACGATTTAACCTGTAAGAAACCGCTAAGGGACAGCTTGATCAAACACAGAATTTAATCTCAAACGTTACAGACGTTTAATAAACGTTGTAACATTTTAATTAAATTCATGTTTCCAAAATATCCTATTTTGATCAAGTTTTTATAGTGTCAAATCATTGGTAACATTTTGATCGATTAGCTGAGCTGTCAGAAAATTAAAATCCTAAATTGCATTTTGAACTAAAATGTTGGTAACGTTTTAGGTCAAACAGCTCATTAAAGAGCTGTCTCTATAAATAGAGTTTTGGGCTTTCTTTCCAAAGCATCTCAGCCGATCCTAAATTTCTAAAACACGATTTTCTGAGAGCTTTAGTTACTCCATTATTGTGAGAGCTTAAAACTTCAAAATTTCTCAAACAACCTCAAACCCACTTTACTAATCTCAAGTTAGTTTAGATTAGAGTGATCTATTGAGTGTTTCTCTTGAGTAGCTTAAACTTAGAGACATTGTTCTCATTCTAGTAGGCCGTGTAAGTTCACTTGGTTGTAAGGGCTCGCCGGTTCTCATTTCAAGTTGACCGATTGACTTCCCGCTTGAATTGTAAGGGCTCAACGGTTCACAAGTTGTAATCCTTTTGTATTGGGTAATAGAAAGGCGCACCTAAAAGATGTTGTGAAGCCCCGGAGATGTAGGCCTTTATTTTGCCGAACTCCGTTATCATTCTGCGTGTCAAATTTCTCTAAACTCTTCTATTTATTTTTAATTGCGATTAATTTCAGTTTTTAGAGCAATTAATGGTGCCCCTTAGTTCAACAGAGTGGTATCAAAGCAAGTTGCTCAAATTAAGACACACTTAATTTGAGTTAGATCAACTTGGAAAATGACACCTTATAGATGTGTGAAAGAACCACCAATTTTTGGTAATACAACCAACAACTTTAGTCATTGGAAAAATCTTATGATTCAATATTTTAAAACCAATGAGGCTTGAGATATTATAGAAAATGGGTATGTACCAAAAATTGATGACAAAAATAATTTGACCGCCACATTCAAACTTGAAAAGCAAATGAACTTAATTGTAATAAATTATATAATTAATTTGGTTAGTGAATCTATCTCACCATTGATTAATAATTCGTGTAGTGTCCATGAAATATGGAATGATTTAATGAATTGATTTGAAGTAAATATTCAGATTAAAATGAGTAAGACAAAGATGGATGAACAAGATCTCAACCTTGCATTAGTAATACACTTTGCTGTAATACAAGCCTAATTAGGGTCTTTTCTCTAAATATATATATATATCACAATGGTAGCTGACCGACGTAAAGTTAAAATGATGTCCAAGGTGATACATACTCAAAATTATTTAATTTGCACAACTATAAATAAATAAGTGTATTCATACATAATTGAATGTAATATCGAATTAATTAATATTAGACAATTCGGTTAATAGTTATATATGTTGGGTAAAAATAGTACAGCCCAATTAATATATCTTCGGCTGCTACAAACGAGGTGTGTTCATAAATTTGGGAATTACTAAATTTAATGAGTTGGGGTGTTGGGGACCGTTAACAAATGTTGAAGATATTTGAGATTATTTTGAGGAGACAGTAATTCCTTGGCTGGTTAGGATGTAAAATTTTGAACTGTTGAAAGTTGAAATACTAGAAGTCTTGGATGAATAGCATTTTTCTGTTGGGAAGTAAATAATGTTACCTTGGTTTTGAAAATGAAAATAAGGTTTTAGGATGTAAAAGTACATGGAAATGCAAGTAGGCTGGCACGAATCCAGAGAAAGAGACAAAGAAGATGGCCCATAAATGTGGCACGGACGGACGCTTCATGATTTGTACATATTTCTTATGCATCACGGAGCGCTCCTTTAAGACGACCAAATTTTTAAAATGAGCATCTGTGAAGTGGTCCTTAATTGGTTTCTGAAATTCCCCCTTGAAGGATTACTTGTTGTGGATGTGAATGGGTTTGAGTTTCAGATCATTTCACTTTAATCATTATATTAAATAGAATTCTATTTTTGTACATGACGCTGATAGTATATTAAAACTAATTATTTATATAAATTGTTACTGTTAATGCTGATTGACAATATTATTTACTAATTAAAATACTGGAAGCTACAGTCACCGTGACCATCTCATTAATCTTCCCTGATCTAACAAATTAACTTCAACCCATTTATCTGTTATTAAACTTTTTCTCATGTTAATGTTTACTTGCAAATAGTAAGAAAAAGGCTTTAAATAATATCTGATATATATTGACTTGCAAATAGTAAGAAAAAGTTTTAAATAATATCTTAAACTATATGACATTTAAATATTGCAGCCTGATAATTGTATCCCAAATAAATTTCCAAGCGCATCCCCTCAGTATTTAATGTCAAACTTTCATTTTCGCCATTCATATTCGGGCTTTTAAAGTTTTGTTTATAATATTTTAATATGTTACTCTCAAGCATTTAAATATTTATCTGCAAGCAACTAAATTCTAAATCTGTGTAGTTTTAACTTCTAACTACTTTTGTATTCAAGTCAAAAAAAAAAAAAAAATTCTTTCACCCACTATTTTTTTCCTTTGATCATTCTCGTCAATTTTTCCGATTATCCATGATTAATTTAGAGAATCTAAAAATACAAATGTTTATGACTCAATTTTTTCTTTCAAATGAGATTCATTAAGAAATACTTTTGAGTTTTTTTTTTTAAGTCGTTGTTTTTTTTTTTGTAAAGTAAAGCTCATGAGCACTATTTAAATTTTTGATACAATTATATACTTTTAACGATTGTATACAAATATTAAATGTGTGATACTATATGATCGCAATCAGAGGTTTAAACGTTTGAACGTAGTATAGTTTAAATGATAAAATCAGAGGTTTAAATGATTGTAGATTGAGGTTTAAAAGTTAAAAATTTTAAAATCCTAATGAGATTTACTTAAAAAAATACAATTTCAAAATAACTCAAAAATATTTCTTCATTGATCTAATTTGAAAAACAAAATCGAGTAGAAAACGCTCATATTTTATATTCGTAAAATTCATCACGAATCGTCGAAAAAATATACGAGAATAATTAGAAAAAAATTAAAAATAGTGGGTAATTTTTTTTTTTTCTTTGTTGGCTTGAAGACAAAAGTAGTTAGGAGTTAAAACTACACAAATTTAAAAATTAGTTGTTTGCAAATAGATGTTTAAATGTTATCGAGTAGTATTTTAAAATGCTATAAATACAATTTTAAAATTTAAATATATATGGACACTGGAAATAAAAGTCAAACAAAATTAGAAGACTTTTTTTATTAAACTAGTTAAAAAATGTACTCAAATATGCATGATATATAGCTTGAGAGACCATAACATTTCTTTTAAATATTTATTGAAACTTCTATCACATATTCTCTATACCATGTTAAACATTAAATACGCAGCAGGCATCAACATTGGATGATAATTAACATATTTTTCTAATATTTTATTCATTCAATATATATAGTACATGTTATATCATTGCCAAGGATACGTGCATGTATTTGAACAGTGTATGTTGTACGGACAAATTAATGTACATCGTCTGCCAAACTATTCCATGCAACAATCAAAATTGTATCTCAAGTTTCAGTGAATAATGGATCTGAAGGAAAAACAGCAAGAAAAACAGTGCCAAATCCAAAGGATAGAACAACCATATATCAGATACTGCTCTGATCACTGGTGACTGCTGCTCTCTGTGGGCTCTTGCCGTGTTCATGCTACTCATGGCAATGTACACCTATGCAGTGCACAATTTTTTTATTTTTAGAAATAAAAAATATTAAAAAAGAAATGGATTTTTTTTTATCCAATAAAAATGATCGAACCAATGGTTTGGTTTGATTAAGGTACCGATTGGGACCGAATCGACGGTTCGGTCTCAGTAGTTTTCTGAAGTTGCAGTGTACATGGACCACAATGATCTAATTAGTGAAACCAATCAAATGATTTGGTCCCATTGATTTTCCGCAATGTGTGGCTCTCAATGCAGACAAACCATTTCCATTGGTATGTTCAAAGGCGGAGCTAGACTTTCAAATTACATGCAGTCAAACACACATTAAAAATCAATCATATAAAATTTTAATGCTAAAAATGAGAATCAATTTACAACATTCATGATATTTTACTTTAAATTATATAGAAAATTATACGTAAATATAATTTCTTTTAAAAAATGGTGGTTCTCATCCATTTGTCGGAAAAAAAAATTGTAAACATAAATCTTTTTGTATGATGTATCCATTTATCCAAAAGAAATCTAAAAATAAAAAAAATTGTGTGATGTGAAAACTATTGACCTTGGGAGCCCTCGACTTATCCATTTGACTGAATTTGCAAAACATACATAATTGCATTTTACAGTTTTTCTTCTTGAGACTTTGTGCATGTTCATGACAATTGAAAGATCAATATAATTACACATGAAGGATGAATTAATGAACTGCAATACAACATCAAGGATATAGTTATGAAGCACAAGACACTGGATAGCAAAAGCATTAACTCAAGATTAAGGATAATTAATCTATAAGATTAGTAAAATAAACTTGAGATTGACCTAACTGAGGCATAAAATAGGATTTAGCATCATGCAACGCTAAACTAGTCAGAGGATTTCTGTTGTGGAAACTGTTGCAACGGTCATTGACCGTTGTCAACAGTATCAACTGTTACACTCCAAACCGCTCAGATTAACCTACCGTTGTAACGATCCCCTGTACCATTGCAACGGTCAGTACCACTTACTTCATTTTTATCAGCTCTCTATAAATAAAAGTTATACCAAGATTTGTGTATCACTCTAGCCGCCTCCAAATTTAATATTTCGTATTTACAGATCTAGAGAAAGTCATTGTTGCTTCTGCATTCAAACTTCAATATACACAATCAATCTTAAGCTTATTCAAATAATACAATAACTCCTAGAGTGATCATACGTGATCGAATCATTTACTACTTCGAGTCTTGTGCTCACCTAGTAATCCTTGAGTCCTCGCGAATCAGATTGTCTTCCTTTGAGCCTTCAGTGCTCCTGTTAGGGCCGTGTGACTTCCCAGAAGATTGTAAAGGCTCACTGTGGTTCCACCTTGTAATTATTTCTCATTGGGTAAAGAAAGACGCGTCATCTAGAAGGTCGCGGGCCTCGAAGACATAGGCGTTAGTGCCGAACTCCGTAAACAACTCTCGTGTCAAGTGTCTTTAAACTCTACTATTTATTTTATTTACTTTATTTTTAGTTTAGGCTAAAGTTATTTTAGTTTTCGTTAAAAAATAACTTATAGACATGCTAGAATATTATTAATTAGACAAAAATCTAAAAAGGCCTGGCCTATTAACTCTCCCCCTTAGTGCCTTTGAGACCAACAATACCTTGCACAATGGAGAATAGAGAACGGTGCTTGTGGGGTTCGTCACTTTATTCAAACCCGAGCTGAGTAAAATAATTCTAATTTTTGTGGCGAATTTTTAATATAAAAATATAAATTTTCAAATATACCTCTAAAAAATATTATTATTTTTTTATCAAATTTTATTGCCAGAATATCAAATTCTAACCCACATATATTTTTCAGTTGAAAAAATACTAACAATATAGGACTATGAAAATTCAGTTTATGAAAATAGAGGTTTAACAATTCTAAGTCTGGTCAGAGTTCAATTCCTTTAACGACTTCACAATCTCTGCGAGTTTTTTTTTTTTTTTTTGTTTTTTTTGTAAAAAAAATCCGAGTCTAGGCAAGTAGGGATTTGAAAGTCCGATTGGCATGCTACAGATATTGATATAAAATTATAATTCTTTCAAAAATAATAATTTGAACTCTTAATTTTGTTGATCAAGTAATTGTGCGTGGTCAACTGTCTATAAGGAGACATTAATTTATATTTTGATAATATTTAGCAAACCACTGTTAAGTAATTAAATTAAAGAAACTTTTTGTTTGAAGGATCTAAGTTTGATGAATGAAATCAAGGAAAAACATATTTCAAATTACAGAATTAATTTTTTTTGAACATAATTTCAATATCTGATAATTAGTGAAGAAAATTGATTTTGTCAATAACTGATATTTCTGTTTTTAAAATAAATAATTTGCTACCAACTACGTACTCTTATCTGACGCCATTTTAAATTAAGTTCTGAATAGGTAGGTATCTAAAACAATGACGGGTTCTAATAAATTAATTAATTTGTAAATGAGATCATCACAGAAACATGACATGGGCTTCATGTGACTCTCATGCTACTCTCTGCCTTCTCTGCCTTCTCTGCCTTCTCTGTCTCTCATCCTCTCCTCTCCTCTCCTCTCCTCTCACCTTTTTTTTCGTCCTATTTTCTTCAAATTTTATTTAAAAATTTAATGATAAGTACGTGTCGTGCATGGGCTGGAAATTAAGTACAATGCGTACGTGCTTTTGCCTTTCTTTTATTTTTATTTTGTTCCTTCATTTGAACTTGAAGTATAGGTATATACCGTGAATCTGTTGGTATTAATTAATTGGCCATAATATTTCACCAAATTACTGAAAGCTGGAGCATATCTAATATTTTCTCCCTGTCAAGACGCTTAAAAATTAATGGACGTGTGTAACGGCTGTTTATTGATAAGAAAATTCAAAACAAGCCAAATTCTGAACTATATATTGTTTTCTCCTCACTTAAAGTAAATATTTTTATTAGTCCATATGTTAGAATAAACAGTTCCTCTTATGTTTAGTATTTTTACGCTCCTTCTTTTTGTATATGCATACATGGAAACCATATGTATTTCTATAGCAAATTGTCACCCCAATTCCCAAATTGCTGTAAAAGGATTAATTAATTTTAGTATCATATCTCTTTATTGATATATTTTTGTAATCTGTGGTTGCACTTACAGTGGTTGACTGGTTGTTAATGATCGAACTTTGGAGTTAAAAACAAAAAGATAACCCAACAAAGACAAATTTAATAATGTCAGCCCATTAATCTTATTCTCATTGAGCCTTTAAAACAATCATACAGGCCTATTAGTAATTCGTCAAAATTTAATAGGCCCAATATTACACGCTAAAAGATTTTTTAATAATACAAAATGGGCCGTCCGATAAATTAACAAGGGAATAAAAAATGAACGCGTTCACTTTTTAAAACTGCAATTATTTTATCTGGTTCTACAATTTTATTGCAACACATGCGAAAAAAAATTAACCCAATAAATAGTAATTAGAGTTTGGATGAAATGCTCTATTGTATTTTTGCTTCCAATCATTGTCTCGCATCCTTAATTCTGTTTTTGTAGTTAAAACAAATAATTCAAATCGCTCAACATCGATCGATCATCTTCATATATTAAAATGTGTTTGGAGATTAAATTTTATATTTTCTAAAATATTTTTACTATCTTTTTCAACGGGTACAAAATTTAGTGATTTTGAAAACTTTGAACTATCCAAATATAATGATTTTGTATCTATTAAAAAAAATAGTATATAATATTTCAAAAAATATAAACTTTGGTCCAAGCGCATTTTAATATGGAGATCGCATTTCACATCAATTGTTTGGACTTAAATTTGAGAACGAAGAAATGAAAATGTGATATATATATATATATAATTGGGGAAAAACTGATTGTGTACCTTAACGAATTTATTTTTTTCATTCATAGCTTAACGAAATTAGCTTAGCAAAATGATATATTAGTGGTAGTTGAACTTTCCTGGTGCACTAAGGATACGCCACTTAATTTCACCATTTCCACGCAGTTCTTGTCTTTAGTTTCTTGCTATGATACTAAAGATAGAACCTCTTCGATTCATGGGCCTACAACTTTCATTTCTTTTATTCTCTCTCTCTCTCTCTCTCTCTCTATATATATATATATATTAAATTGATATCTTTCTGTTCTTCTCAATGGCATTATTAATTATTTTAACAATTTCAAAGCAACTAGCCAACTAAAGTTATATATGCACCTGTATTCACCATATATTCACTTACCAGTTATCTATTTACAATCACAAAATATACATACATATCACTTCTCAAAACCCATAATATACCATTCATTTTTCGAACCTATATAACCTAGGTTTATATATCAACTCTGGCCAATTATTTAATCCTAGATATCACATCAGACCAGTTGCATTAATTTGCCAGTTTCAATTTCCAGAATTTATCAGAAACAGCAGAAACTAATTTGATATTTCTGCTAACTATTGGTAGAGCATTGGGCACCTTGGACCGAGCTAATTACTGGCACGGGCAGTCCCGGTCGGCCCATCAGCACCGCCATGCAATCAACTTCCAGTTTGTACCAGCCGGACAACCAGGGGCCCACTTTCCACCGGAGGTTCCCTTCTATTTTCAAATTGAGACTCGGTAGCTTCATGACCGTGCTCGATGCTGTTGGGCCCACCAGATTAGCTGAAAGGATGTCACTATCAAGCTGTCCTTGATTGAACGGTGGTAATGCCACGTCAGGTGTTATTTGCACTCCGGTATATGCAAGGTACACATGCAGCTTGTCGTAGTATATGCTGGCATGTGAATTAGGGTTTTTTGAGATGAAGGTGGTTGATATGGTAGAATTTCTTGCAGATAGGTCTTTCAGGTAGAATTTGGGGTCGGTGGGGTGAAAGATGAGCCAAATGAGGAAGGAGATGGAGAGGAGAGAGAAAATCAGGCCAGAGAGAGAAAGTAAGAGCTTTCTGTTGCTTTTCAGGTTGTGAAAAAATTTGTTGTGACCTTTCTTGGAGCAGTCTTTTGGAGGTGATGCAGTGAAAATAATAGACATTTGCTAGAGAAGAGAAAATAAGGAGAGAAATAGCTAGTGTGTTTGGATGAAGTCAAGAGAGAGAGATAGATGGATGCAGTGGAGGGTTTAATATATAAAGTGTGCTGAGATCGTAGCGTTTTTCAGTGATCTTGCACATATAAAAGGATGCAATTATTAGATATCAAAAAAAAAAAAAAGAATGCAATTATTTATAGGAGCCACAGTCTTTTGATTTGGAGATAAGGGTTAGTAATGTTTGGTAACTTTGGTCTTATTTTTCAACTCAACTTTAGGAGTTGTCAATGCAATTGTGAACAGAAATCAAGTTTTTTAGAATTAATTGTGAATGATCAGAGACATCAAATGGTGAGGTGTACAAAGAATTTATATTCAACACGTATAGTTACAGTTCATCCCATAGACATCAAATGATGAGATGTACAATATTTGCAACATATATATTAATTAATTTGTCTTTAGAGTTGAAAGCGCATTATTTAATTAGCTGATCGATGAAGTTGACAAGAACCAAAAAAGAAGTTGACAATAGCCGATCCAAATTTAGATGAATTGAATTTGTTACATCGATCTTAGAAATTAATACGGACGCTTC
This sequence comes from Carex sylvatica, assembly GCA_964058845.1. Classification (NCBI taxonomy): domain Eukaryota; kingdom Viridiplantae; phylum Streptophyta; class Magnoliopsida; order Poales; family Cyperaceae; genus Carex; species Carex sylvatica. The sequence continues at coordinate 20,106 of CAXKVR010000496.1, forward strand.
TAATTAAAGCCATGTCATATCTGTGTAAACCGTTTCCGACACGGCAAGGAATTAAAATTGCATCCCAAAAAATTGAAGGGAAAATGATCATATGTTCTATCATGCATGTTGGTCCATGCTACATAAGTTACAATTATAATTTCATGTGAAGTCATCATGGATGACGTACAATATATACTAGCTAGTAAATTTAAACTTTTGTGCGTTTAGATCGTTAAAAGTTAGTGTAAAATAGTACTATATAAATTAGTATATATGTAATAATTATAGTGTAATTAAGAAGAGTGCTAATTAATTCGAATAGTGTGAAAAAAATAAACTGTTAATTAATTTTGTACTATTTGAAATAGTATAAATATTATTTAAATTGTATGTTTCAAAATAATACTAACTTGAAAAGGACCAATCATATTGTTTGAATTAACAGAACAGCACTAACAAAATACTATCTGAATAGGAAGAAATCCAAATTCAAATGAGAATAAAAGACATTAGTATTTTTTTTAAAAGTAGGTAGGCTAGCTAGCTGTTAGGAAAAGGCAATTAAAGAAAAGTAAAAGGTGAGAGAGAGAGAGAGAGAGAGAGAGAGAGAGAGAGAGAGAGAACTCCTGAATCCATCTTACTGTTATTAATTAGATGCAAATGGTTACATCTGGGTGTATTGGAGCATATCTAATGAAATGAGATAAAGTAAAGGTGGTTAACATCATTAGATGGAAGAAAGTAAGTTACATGTTCATTATTGATTTTCAAGTATCTTTCTCTAGCAATTTCCAAAAGTGCACCTAACTCTTTCAAATGGTGCAGCGTGCACCTATAATAGTTCAGAGAAAATTTCTTTATCGTCTTAGATTTGTCAAGCCTTCATGTGATCGAGAAAATTGTATAATTTATGCAACGATTTTTTTATTTGTTTTCTTAATTAGATATTCATATCACCTGATGAAACGAATTAATACGTGTAAGGTTTAACTATATATATGTTCACTTACGATTTATTACATACGTTAATGCCACTAAAGAACAAAAGCTAGCTAGTTAGTGGATTGAGCAATCTAGATATTAAAGTACCAAAGTGGTATTTGGTGATCCCAAGTATATGCAATGTGGGCGCAAAACAATGATAGACGACAATCCAATCATGCATGACAACTTATGTTTTTTCTTTTTCTTTTTTGTTCTAAACCTTTTATTACTTCAGATATTCAAAGATAATGTAATTCTAACTTAATTCGCCAATTCAGAAAAAAAAAAAAATTGAATTCTTTTCAATTCACACAAACTGTAAATTCTAGGGGCATGCATGACAACTTTCAGTTTTAACTTAATTTGATGATAATTAATGATTTTTATGACGATAATTAATTTGTTTTTTAATTAAATATGTCTTATGAAAAGTAAATTTGTGTAAGAAAATTGATAAAAAAATAATTTATGACAGCGTATCTAGCTGAATTATTACATATCTTAAAGATCTTATATATTTTGTAATTGGTATGTGAATTGAGGAGGGATGGTAGCCGATTGGAATTGAAAGTGCGGTATTGTTAGAGTTGATCGTAGCTGATCGAGAGAGACAGGAGCCGATCGTAGCAGATTCGGACTAAAAATGCAGTACCGTCAGAGTTTGAAGCATAGAGTTCCATGACTCCATCTCGATATCAGAGTGTAATAATGAGTAGATCTGGTCGTTGTCGGAGTGTGATAGTTTCGAGAAAGCTGATCCAATCGTGGGGCGAGAGATGAGGGATCGAGCCGGGCAGAGCCGATTGGAACTAAGAGTGCAGTATCATCAGAGTTCAGAGTGTAGAGTTCTCATCTTAATCTTAGCGCGGCGGTGAGTAGATCCAATCGTCGTCAAAGCGCAGCAACGGTTGAAGAAGCAGAATCGGTCATAAAGCGAAACAGAGATTAAATTCTAAAAATGTATGAATGTAAATATTTATTTTTATGTTATATGAGGAGATAGAATCTAAAATTTTATTAATAATTTTTCTTATAAATATATTTGTTAGTGATAATTTTAACTACTAACCATAAAAAAAAATAGATATGGGAAACTAAAAAAAAGAAAAGAAATGGATGTATATATTCTATTAATTAAGATAATAAAATTAAGCAATGCTAGCTAATTGACACATAGTATGTGCCACAGAAATCTGAACATTTGTCAATATATAGTTAACCTTCAAGCCGGAAGAAGACAGTCCGACATTATTATCTGTAAACAATACTATACGCTAGCGATCCGGTTATTGATGATAAACCGTTAATATAGTGGTTAAACTTACGAACTAAAGCTTATGCTTTAAATTTTACGATCATTTATTGATTTCTTTCTTTGAAGTAACTCAATTAATTACAGTTGATAATGAAAATAGAGAAATATTCTAGTCTCCCGAGCTATCATATCTGAATGCGTCCCCCAACTAATTTAACAGAAAAAATCTTTCATGTTGTCTAATTTCTATTTTCAGCGCTAATATACAAACATTTAAAGCTATGTTTATAACATTTTAAAGTGTTACTCACAAGCATTTAAACCTCTATCTGAAAATATTTTTAGATAGTTTTAACTCTCTTACTACTTTTGTTTACAAGTCAAAAAAGAAAATATTATTTTCATTCACTTTTTTTTTTTCTGATCATTCTAATTCATTTTTTTGATAATCCGTGATGAATTTTATGAATCTAAAAATGCGAATATTTTCTGTTCGATTTTATCTTTCAAATAAGATCCATGAAAAAATATTTTTAAGTAATTTTAAAGTCTTTTTTTTTTAAATAAAACTCATGAGTACTTTAAATTTTCAAGTTTTTAAATCTCACTCTACAACTATTAAAAATTTTAAGGCTTTGTACATGGGGTTTGTTTGCTTTGTACATGAGGTTTTACATGTAGTGTTATTATTGAGATTTATACGCTTTGAAGTGTTATTGTTGAGGTTTAAATTCTTTGTACATGGGGTTTATATGCTTTATTCAAGAGATTTAAAGTGTTATTAATGAGATTAATTTATACGTTTGTATATGAGGTTTAAACGAAAGATTTGAAGGCTTGTAAACAGAGGTTTAAATTTTTTTGAAACAAAAAAAAATAAAATAAAAGTCATAGAGATTTAAAGTGGTAAAAAAAATTACAATACAATTATAACTCTAAAGTTATTCTTTATAGATCTCATTTGAAAGAAAAAATCAGGTAAAAAACATTTGTATTTTTAGATTTGCAAAATTCATTATGGATCGTCGAAAAAATGGATAAGAATGATCAAAGAAAAAATAAAAATAAAAGTAGATGAAAGAAATCTTTCTGTTTTTGACTTGAAAACAAAAATATTTAAGAGTTAAAACTATACAGATTTAGAATTGTAATGATTGAAGATAAAGGTTTAAATGCTTGCGAGTAGCATTGTAAAATGTTATAAACAGGAATTTAAATGTTTGAATATTAGTGTTGAAAATGAAAGTTATATAATATTGAAAGTTATTTTTGCTAAATAGAATGCGCTCAGAGATTTTATTTGAGATAAAATTGTCAGGCTACATGAAAATATGTGTTTAATTATGTTGTTTCCTTTCACTATGACTTACCAACACAAGAGCATTAATTGTACAATGAATACTGACAGGAGTTAAACTTTCAGATTCAGATTTTGCGTTTTCTTCCCACTTTCTCTGGGGAAGAAGAAAATTGGGATCAGGTAATCTGACAAAATCCGAATAGTTCAATGTAAATTTAGACGAATTTTAAGTAGCTAGCGTCAATTTTATTTATTTCTCTCCTTTCCCTTTATTAATTTGTAATTAGTTTATACTCGACAGCATATTCTAACTTTCTCATAAACGATGCCTTTTAACCGTCAAGGGCCAATCTGCAGAAAAGGTCAGGGCAAATGTGGGATCAACTTTTTAACAAACTTTTTTATGGTGCGAGCAAATATGAACCCCAAATCTTCCGAGGCAGGTGGGAATGGGATGATCACGTTGGGTGGCGAGTTAATTAGCTGGCTCATTACGCGCTGAGCCCAGTTCGTGATCGATCGGCTTGCCACAACAACTGACTGAGCTGATCGAGATTAAAGGAAAGAACTAGAATTTTAGTTCATAATCAAACTGAGCCAACAACGAGCTAGATTTAACTGGCGAGTTAATTTATTTGGACTACTACCATACAAATTAAAAAATAATAAATAATGCAATGAAACCTATCAAACAAAGTACGTATTAGATATTCATATTCAAGTGCAGTTAATAAAATGAAACAAGCATTAAACGTAGAATGACAAAAAATGCATGAATATTGAATAAAAATTAGCAAATCGTACATCCTAACCTTTCATCCAACGGATCCAATCAAATCATAAAATGTATATAATGAGTGAGTTGGCTCGTGAGCAAGCTAGATCTAGTTCAAACTCGTTTAATCTAGATCAAGCCAGTAACAAGTTGGATCATTAACAGCTGATGGCAATAACAGTCAAGCTTTTACTGAATAAGTCACGAGCTGATTCCGATCGATCCACGAACTTTTTTGCCAGTCCTGATTCATTATATGGTTCCAAACAAGAAAGTTTTGAAATGAGCAGTTCGAATATGTATAGAACTATTCAAATGGATATTTAATTGGTGAGGAGTTTATATTTAATTTGTACCGTCCGATCAATGCATTGAGGACTTTAATAAGACCCGATTATTTTAAAACTCAAGAATATACTGTTCAAACGGATTTTTTTTTTTTTTTAAATAGAATTTGTTTTAAAGATTTCACGGGAAACAGTCTTGAAGCTTTGGAAATTCGAAAACTAGCCTCCACCGATCCTTAGAATCGATGGAGAAAAAAAAAAGATAGCCACACCGATCCTACAGATCGATGGAGCACCTTTGTTCCCATTTACCCACCTGATACAGCATTACCATAGATTAGCCACAGAAAAAAAAAAAAAAAAAACATTCTTTCCTCCTACGGATCGGTGGAGGCTTGTTTCAAAAATTAAAACCCGACGCGATCCTCCTCCTTCCTCCTTCCTCTTCTTCCTTCCTTTCAGCAACGTTTTTACTTCTTTTTTTTCTTTTTTTTTTTATCCTCTCAATATAGTCAATCATTTTTCAATCAAATTATTTCAAACTTTCTAGATCGTTTAGGAGACTTGGAAACTCTTCAAATCTACAATTTTGACAAGGTAAATATCCTTTTTTTTATAATTTTTTATTTTAGCCAAATTTAAATGAATAATTAATTTAATTTAGTTTGTTTAGTATATTTAGATTGTTTTTGTAAAATGTAGTGTTAAATTAGTATTTGTTGTAATTTAGTGTTGATTTGGTGTAATTTAGTGGTAATGTAGTTTTAATTTAGGGTTGATTTGTTGTTAATTTAGTGCTAATGTAGTGTTAATTTAGATTTTATTTGATGCTAATTTAGTGTAATTTAGTATATATGTATTATAAATTTTGTGTAATTAAGTGTTCATGTAGTATAATATAAAATTAGACTAGTAAATGTGTAAATTTGTAAATGTGTAAAATATGTAAATGTGTAAAATTAGATAAATGTGTAAATGTGTAAAATATGTAAATGAGTAAATGTGTAAAATTAGATAAAATTATAAATGTGTAAAATTAAGTGTTCATGAAGTTTATTATTAAAATTAAAATTAGATGATATGTTGTTTACATATAGTTAAATTTTGATTATTGTAGCTATATGGTTGAAAAAAAAGTTTATTTATATAATATGTGTGATGGCTCTCATCAGTTGCAAAAATATTTGTTTATCAAATTTTCTAACATAGTAAATGGATAACCCGGATTATCCGGAGTTGTTGAAATTAGCACAACATAACCATAGGGCATGGCAAGTTCGTGATATGGTAATTTTTATTATATTTATTAATTATTTGTTTCAAATAAATATTATATAAGTATTTCAAGAGTTTATAATGCTTTTTTTTTTTGGCAACCTACCTCTTCATTGAAGATAAACTCACATCAGACTAGTATTGCTTACAACAGTCGGATGGATGATGCTCTGAAGAAGTTAGGGTTGTATCAAATTTCTCACCTTAATGATTGTAAGATTGATCCGCATTTGATTATTGCTCTGGTTGAGAGGTGGAGGCCGAAGACTAATACATTTCATCTACTTATCGGTGAGGTGACAATGACGTTGGAAGATGTTGTATGTCTATGGGACTTACCGATTAAGAGTAATTAATAATCTCATACTAGTTTATCTGTTAATTTAATCAACTATTTATAAAAAAATAAATTGTTGATTGTATAATTATTTTAATTTGCAGGCAACCTGATTTCTGGCACCAGCGATACTGATTGGGACCCATACGTAGAGGTAAACTATCTAGATGAAAGGTAGGTAGGTGGGTACAGGTACACTGCCCAAGTCAGGATGAAAGTCGGTCTGAATCGACGGTGTGGTACTACCTCCAGGCAAACTATCTGGACACAGATCATAACCCATTTGGTTTCTACCCTGCTGCGCCTCAGCTACCAATTCTATAACCTTAAATCCAACCACTTGAGCTGCAGTTTGTTTAATGACATCCCAAGTTTTCTCATTTTCTATCTAAAATAGTGAGAAATGGTACGATCCGGGTTGTGCTGTGTTCATACGTACCTTGATTGTCAATTTGACTCGACTCGAAAGCAATTCAAGTCCAACGTATATCTGTCGTCTTATAATAGCAAAACTGGTAGAATCAGATACGGTAAAGGTAAATGCAGCCCCTATATCATAACCAACACCTGTTGAAGTGCTTTGGAGGTTACCACCATAATACACATTGATCAATAGAAGTGATATTTTGCTGAACAAAAATCAAACACTAAATTAACTCCAAATATTTTTTAATTTTACAACACTAAATATAAACATCTGAGTAAAAAAAACTCACAATAATAATCAGAAGACGATGCTGAGTACAATGGTGGTGGCGATCTGTTCATATGGCAACTTCTCTATTGAATTTGAAAAAAAAAAATAATGAAAAAAGAAGAAAGAGTAATGGAGGCAGGAAAGAGAAGAAGAGAGGGCTGCTGGGTGCGAATAAAACCTATAACCTCCTCCACCGATCCACAGGATCAATGGAGGGGTATTTCCTGTGTAGCCATGTGTGTGGTGTGTGGCAGGGAGAAAAATGACTCTACTGATCTGTAGGATCAGTGTAGAGGTGTTTTTTTTTCTCTCCATCAATTCTAGAAATCGGTGAAGGCTAGTTTTTGAATTTCCAGTGCATCAAGGCTGTTTTTGTTGAAATTTTAAAACAAATTCTATTTAAAAAAAAAAAATCGTTCAAACGTGGTCCAGCTGAAGATGTGAAAGTCTAGTTGGTAAAATGTCGAATCCAGGCACCTTTATTTTATTTATATTTATATTTTTTTTTTATAAATGAAGAGAAAGGAGTGGGCGCATATATGTGTGAGGAATCGGGTTGGGATAAACACGGATCAGAAGAATAGCAAAAAAAGAGATGCTTTCGCCAAGATCACATTTAATTTAATAGAGGATATATATATAGAGAGAGAGGCTATGGTACATTGCAATGTATAAGTGTTTTTGTATATTGAACTATAAATTATCAATTCAAACCGTTCATCTTGTTCTCCATATTAATATGTGTTTGGAGACCAAATTTTATATTTTTTAGAATTTATTTTACTATTTATTAAGTCACTTTGAAAATCGCTGATCGAACGGTTACAGTAAAATCAAAAGGCACCATTAGATCAGCGATTTTCAAAGTGGCTTAATAAATAGTAAACAAATTTCAAAAAATATAAAATTTGATCTCCAAGCACATATTAATATGGAGAACAAAATGAATGGTTCGGATCGACCGTTATAATTTTGAAAAGTCGAATATTGAATCATTGTACGGTCCTCTATGCTACGCGTAGCATGCTGTGGTGTTAATAAGAGAGGCAATAATTAAGTATCCAATGCAATGCAATGCAAGTCAGGACTCAGGAGTAGGGGTTTGCTAACGGGTAGGGTACGGGCGGGTAGGGTATACCCGGGGTCGGGTACGGGTATGGGTCGGATACGAGTATCACGGGTATACGGGTATCACGGGTATTTTTTTCAAAACCCGTACCCTACCCGTGTTATACCCGTGCCCGTGGTACCCGGCACGGGTAGGGCGGTCCAGGTAGGGTACCCGGTCCCCTTTTTTTTTTTTTTTTTTTCTGTTTTTCTGTTTTTTTTCGGCGGCAAATTCGAAATTTCAAAAAAAATTGAATTTTTTTGAATTTTTTTGAATTTTTTTTGAATTTTTCTGAATTTTTTTGAATTTTTTAACGGGTACGGATACGGGTACGGGTCGAGTCGGGCATAAATCGAGCCGGATTTGCTCGGGTTTTGAACCAAATAACCGTACCCTACCCGTTTTATACCCATACCCGTGTACCCGTTTACCCGACCCATACCCGGGCTCGGGCACGGGCGGGTCGGGTACGGGCCGCCCGACCCGGATAAAAGCAATCCTCTACTCAGGAGGGAGGTATTGTAAAGATAATAAAACATTGGGCCCACGGGACGAAACCCAGAAAACCCATAGAATCTTTCGGAATCTACCATGACCCAATCAATATCGGAAGCTAAATCTTATTGATGACAATAAGAAAAATGAACCAAGGACCGCACATTGGCAGGGGACTTGGAGAAGGGATAAAAGAAAGGCTCAAACTTGAAAAACAAATTAATTAGCTGGGAATAACCTCTAGAGTTGTAAACGAAATGAAAAGTAGAATATTACAAAAATAAACTCAATCAGCTAATTCAAAAAAAATATATATATATACTTTCTTAAACTTGTACAGATGCAAATGTTTACAGAACACTATAAGGTCTACCACCACCAAACATAGTAGCTACTCTACCCTTTATGCACCTAATAACAAAATCAACACTGCATAGAAAAAGAATCAGAATTGTAAAAGACTGCCAAATTTATTTAACTTTGTGTTAAGGTGTACAAAAAAATGAACATCAGTGAATGATACTACTACCAGCATATATTATTTCCAAATGCTGAACTTATCATATAACGAGAAAAAACTGTTCTGAAAACTAGATAAGACCACAAGCTATACAAAACACTAGACCAAAGCTGGTTAAAAAAATCCTCAATTTGAAAATTACTACAAGCTTCAATTAAGGAGATACTAAGAAAGCACCAATGCAGCAACTCTTTTCAAGGAAGTGGCTGCCTTAAGAAGGTCAGATTCAGAGTGTGATGCCGAGACAAAAAGCCGTAAGCCAATTGGGAGAGGACACTTGTCCAGAGATGACCTTTTTGTTGTCACAATAAGTACAGAATCCTCCTCCAAAACCTGAATAAATAATTTGATTAATTTCAGCAAAATAAAAAAAGAAGCATGGTTTTGAAATTAATCTATGCATAGTGATCAGGTACAGTTCCAGACAAGTACTATGACAAATATCTAAATAGAGTTGGCAAAATCTGGCATGAAAAAACCCCACATCATCTGCTTGAGCCCAAACCTAACCCGACCCAACTAAAATTAAAAAGTCAGTAAACAATACCCAGTTCAACACCAGCAAAGGATCCAAATTATAAACCAAACAGCCAGGCAACCAAAATTGAGATGAGCCCATACCCAAAATGTCCAGGATCAAATAATGGATCCTACAAACGAACCCAACCCAAATGGCCTAACTTGACCTGAGGTGATTTGACCAGCCTGTTTGCAACCTCTATTTGCCAATAGGAATGCACACTACATGGGAATCAAATCCCTAATAAAACATACCCGTTTAGCAATGGACTCAAGGAGGTGCATATCAGCCTTGTCAGAGCCGGTTGATTTCTTCAGTTTAAGGAAAACAATGGGAGATAATAAATGGCTTGCCACAACAAGCCCCGGAACATCTGACAACTCTGCATTTCCAAATAAACAGATTATAATTAAACAGTCAATCAACAAACACAGCATGTTTTTGAAATTTTACGAAGAAAATATTAACTGCTTTATAATTGAAATGACTAAAACAAACAACAACAATGATAAACAACAAAAAGGAAGTACCATTAAAAAGAGTAGCAATATTAGCCCTTAAATTGGCAAGAATGGACGGATTTTCCTCCAAATGATCAACTGCTGCAATTGCAGCACTTGCAAGATATGGAGGCAAAGAAGCAGAGAATACATACCCAGCGCTGCTCAACCTCTACCAAAAACAAAACAAAAGTGTCCCAATTGTTGTTACTAAAATTTATAGTGGAAAAAGGCATCTAATAGTATGTTTAATTGGACATGTACTATTATTTTAGGTTATTCTTTTTCATTTTAACAGCACATACTTGGTGATCGACAACTCGAACGCTTCCAGTGCAGAAACCCCCATCAGTGGCTAGAGCATTTCCCATTCCAGCAGTTATTATGTCAATTTTCTCAATCTGCGTATCAAACAATTAATTCCAAATAAGCTACAAATTAACAGATCCAGAAGGGACAAAAAAGAGCAAATAGTTTGTACAATTACCAAGCTGCAGTTCATTGCACATTTTTAAATTGTTTTAGTCCAGCTTTGTATTGAATAAAAAAATTATTTTCATTGAGGCACAGTTGAGTCTGTACACATTTGTTTGCTTCTGTGTGTTATTACATTATCTTTCTGAAAAGAAGATATATAAAACGCACCGGGACTCCACATTGCTCAGCAAGACCACGACCTGAATTTCCAAGCACGCCAAAAGAATGGCTCTCATCCAGTATAATACGGAAGCGGTACTTCTCCTTCAACCTCACAATCTCATCCAATGGGGCTATTTGTCCCGAATTCTGCACCAAATCAGGGCCAAGGATATCAGAGAAAATAACTCAGCTACCAGAATTAAAAGAGAAAACAAACTAAAGGTCGAATTCAGTTGTTTCTGCAGACCTCAAAAATCAACTACAACCCTAAATAAATGGTACCATGTGCACTACTAATCATACAGTTACTAACGCATCTGTAATTTTTGGGTGATTTTTGTTAAAGGTAACCAATTTTTTCTAGTTCCGCAGGGAACAAATGACATTTTAAGGTTTTGCAGGTTAGACATTAATTTCAGCCAAACTAACAAAAATTATATATATGCTGAACCTGGTAGATGGATTCAACAACAATGTAACGGCGAATTTTCTCAGGGTGTTTGCTACGGCGGGTGACTTCCTCCAACTTGTTTTCTAATGATTTCATGTCATTATGCTTGAAATATGCCACGGTGCTTCTTGAAAGGTATAGCCCATTCTGTACTGCCCAGTGAACTCCCTCGTCTCTATTTTTTACAACAATATTGTAAGCTAAGTAACAAATAACAGGTACATAATAGGTAGCAATAAAATAATGTTTACAAATAGAGCCAAATAAAATGTGAAAGAAGTAACTTACGCAACAATGATGTCGCCTTTCTTACAGAAAGCAGGAATAACACTGAAAATAGTTGAAATGCCATAGGAGTAGAGTATTGAATCAGGTGTCCCCAAGAATTTAGCTATTTTTTGCTCACAATCCAGGTGTACATCTGTATACAAATTAATTTATGTCAGATACAAATTTTTACTCTTAGAATGGATGGTGAGAGACTATGAGAGAGAGAGAGAGAGAACAGCAGAAGAAAACAAGAAGAGAAGTCTCACCAATGGTCCCATAAAATCCGCGAGGCCCACAAGAACCAACACCATATTTTTCCAGTGCACCAACACAGGAATCCTAAAATTTCATGTGTTACAAGTTCAGTGCATGAATTACATTTAAAATGAGGGAAAAAGAAAAGGTTAGTTAAAAATAGATTCTTCTCACGGTGATCTTTTCATTTCCAATGAGACCGAGATAGTTCGCAGATGCAAAGTTCAGCACCTCTTTTCCATTAACTATTGCATGTGGTCCTGCAGCACTGTGTCAGAAAAAAAAGAAATATATAAAGAAGAAGGAAAAGAAATTCTATAAACCTACAAGAAAAGAAACTGTGCCAAAATATGGTATTTTACTTTATACACGGACTGTAGATTTGCAAAAATAATGCATCAAAATGAAGAGAAGAAGATTGCAAACAGAATAATTTAATTATGTGAAACCTTTCCAAAATAGGGGCCTCATCTGTCAACTCTTCAGTAATTTGTGGGGTCAGGGGCTCAGGAACCCATTCATCACATAGCTCATCTATTTCCTGTTTTTATATTTCAGCAGAAGCACTTTACTATTAGCACAGCACAAGAAAACACAATATTCAACTGTTTTGAGTAAAAGTAAATAGAAGACATTGTAAAATTAGAACCTTTTCTGTCAAAGGCTTCTTAGGGGGTTTGTAACTCTTCCTTGTAAGCTGGAATAATATCACCACTACAAGTAATACTTCAACCACTAGGTGACCTTCATTTTGAAAATTAAGCAAACAATTAGATTTGTTTAAAAGAAGTAAAATATCAATAGAGTAAATTTACATGAACTAAAAATTAGTATCCTTTTTAACTTATTGCTCTCAATTTTGTACTCTATGAAAGCTCCATGGTTTTATAATCACAGAATTTGGCAAATTGTAAGAGGAGAAATTACCATCAATAGGTACACCAAAAACAACAGCTTTGGTAGGAGCATCAAAAGCTAAAGAGACCCAGTCCAGCACACTGGCCGTTATGTTCACCATTGCTGATGCCATCTGTTTTTATTTTATCTCTTATACCAATTTTACTTGACCCAAACAATTCAATAGTTCACCAATAATCTTTTATGTGTGAGGAAGGGTGTGGCAGACCTGAAAATAAGTGTATATACTGATTTGTTACCTCCACTTTGGATGGAACCACACAAGAGAGAAATAGTTTTCATATAAAATTCCAAAAGAAGAATTGTTCCCATCAGATTTAAGATTTAGTCCAATTCACAGTGAGAATTTGTACTTGGTCAAATCTAGTCCAGTTAATTGTAATTCTCCTTGTGCAAAAGGTGCTTTTTTTTTTTCTTTTTTTTTTAAGTGGAATGGAATTCGATCTGTTAAAATAAACTATTGAGGTATTAGGTATAGGTATTGTGAATCAACTGATTTTAAAAAAAAAAAACAGAGTTGATGATTTCAGCTAGAAAGCTTCTTCGCAATAAATCCATTAACATTAAATTCAAGACATCAAAACAAAGGCCGTTTACAATCTAACTAGAATACAGATTAAGAAAAGAGTAGAATAACAAATCTAACCCAGTAATAATTAGAACAAGGAATAGACATTTGAGGCAAAAGGACCTTACCGTTTCCGTAGTACCTCCTCCTCTCTCTCTCTCTCTCTCTGAATATATATCTCTACCGCATCTATGCAAAAACTGACATTAGCGGCGATTTATAGGAGATAGAGACGGGAAATTCCAAAATTGGAAATAAAAAACTAGGAACTGAACGTGAATGATACGAATGGAGTCTCCTTTGGAGAGCTTGACTAATTAATGACGATGAATGAATGAATGAATCAATCGGAGAAGGTCGGTCAATTTAGGTGTATTTTTTATTTATTTTCTTTTTCTTTCCAGGTTTACCATTTGCATTTGCTCTCCAGCGCAAGTCGGGTTCCTTCCCAGGCCTTTCTCGACTCTCCGATCCAGCCCAGCCCTCTTTCTCTTCACTTGGGCCGAGAAAACGAGAACAGACACAGCTAGTGCAGAGTAGGCCGTAGATGATTTTCTTATTACTTTCTACTTTCTACTTTCTACTTTCTTTCTGTGGCTCTTACTCAGTGTTGACTGTTGACGACTGAGCCATGTGGCGTGGCGTTATTCGTCTACAGAAATGACCATTTTCTACAGCACTCCCGGTGCATCCTTTCCTGTTTTATCGGCAGAGCGTAAGAAACCTGATCCATTCGGTTTAATAATCATGTAAAATTCAGCTCAATCCGATGATAAAATATACCTCAATCAATCAAACGGCAAGTGCTGAGTGAAAGAAAATTGTGATGTAAGACAATCAAATAATGATGTCAATAATCAAGTCACATGTGGTCACACTGTGATTAAATATGACGCGACTGATTATGTTTAGTATTATTTTAGATTTTAAGTTAGTTTATATGAGAGAAAAGAGATGCTAAAAAAAAACTATTGTAAAATAAATCAAAACAAAGAAATATTGTTAGAGATATTGGTCGTATGTGTCACATGACGTGATACGACCGAGTAAGTTTGTGTGCCGTGTTGTGTGGTGTTATTTTCAGTTAATGGAAGACAGATTATGAGATACACGAGTCTTTTCTCAAAAAATAAGGCACGCAAGTCTCTTCTCAAAAGACAAGGTATGCGAGTCATGTCATTAGATCAACGCACGTGACATGATATGCCGTAATGAAATCGACAAACGTAACTAATTTTCTTCACCAACCAAAAGTCCTCATAATTAATAATTATATTTTTATTTTCCTGACTATGTCATATTGTATGATCTATGAATTAGAAACCTCAAAACTTACTATGAAACCAAAACCTCAAAAATCACTATCAAGGTTTCATTAGAAGCCTCAAAATTTACTATGAAACCAAAAACCTCAAATATATATCACTATCAATGTTTGATTAGAAACCTGACCGAAGCTTAAAAGTAAATTTATCAGCATATTAATTTTTTTATTTCAAGTAGACAAAATGCAGACGTCTGGGAAATAAGGAATAATTAATTAGCACATGCAGCTAGCTTATTACTATTCAAATCTAAATCGGAAGCAGTTTAGTATTGATGGGAAAATTAATCTTGATCATTGATGTTAAATTCGCAATTACAAAATTAAACGGATAAAAACTCTCTATTAATTATTTTCATTTTTCTTGGGAGCTGGGATAATAACAACAGAATAAAGAAGATCCAATAATACAATTCAATTCCAATTTCAATTCCAATTCCAAGTCCAATCCCAACAATTAATATTGCTGGAGCCAAGGTTATCTCATATGAATACTTTTAACATATATGTTAATTTTTTGTATCATTTTAAATATACTAAAATTCGTAACTCCGAAATTTTTTAGACCGATCATTATTAGAATAACTTTTTTTATTAACTTATATTAAAAATATTATCTCTGACATTAGAATAACAGAACTTGGGCGATATTATAGAGCTAGGGAGCAAAGTCAAACTCATTGAGGCCTTGAATTTTTATTTTTGTAAAATTCAATTTAATTAAATATTGGATTTAAAATTTTCAGAATGTGAAATAGTAGATTATGAATATGATGATTGTACAAGTACTCGATCTAAAATATTCTAATACATTTTTTTATGAGCACCAACTGTAAATAATTTACCTATCATATAAAAAAAAGGACTCGACATTTATATTTCATTCTCAAAACTCCGAAGTGGCAAGAAGAGTGAAAGAAAATTGGAAAGTTTTCACAGCTCAAGTTATGACATTAATTTGTCATTGTACATTCTGGAAAAACCACAAAGGTGATGTGTGCCAAAAGGAAATGGAATAATATTGTTTAGTAGGAAATAAATGAACAACGCAGCTTTCGTCCATACTGAAAATACCATTGTCCCATTGGTAGCCTCGATATTGAAGGCCATACCTCAATTCAGAATCATCTAAGAAGTAAATACAATTCTTTCTGCACCAAGGAGAAAACCTTTTATCCAATGCTGAGATAGACATGGAGCTATTAAGCCCCAAAAATAGGGACTCATGTCCTTGAAGATGTTCAATTTCACACCATGTCTCCGTCTCCTGGTCCATCAGCTTATAAACTATGAAGTCATCAGTCATCGCCGGCTCATGCTTTGGTCTTGTACCGAATTCGTGTGACCAATACCTCTCCACAACTAAGAGATTCCCAGAAGACATAACAATATACATTCCCAATACGGCTTCAGGATCTTGGTTGTTGATCCATGGAGTTGTGATTTTTTTTATACTGAGATTATTCAGCCCGTTATAGTCAAGTAATAAAACATGATCTAGCCCAACCGCATACAGTTTACCCTCATAAAACATGAGATCAGAAAAACATCGCATTGGTCGGCCTTTATCTATCACTGTGCTCCAACTATCATGATCATGACCATCACCCAGACGACAAATTGCTAGTCGATTATCATGTGAGAAAATAACACCAACAAGACAATTTGAATTTATTGATGAATCAGCTGGCCAATTAGCATCGAGGTTGCCTGATGTAACAATCTTCGTAGCAAACCGTTGCCAAGTCGTAGGATGTCTTCCATATGCACGGGTGTCTTTTGGTTTTGGGAAAATCCGAAGGTGAGCTTTGATTAATTCTGGGTCAAACCTTGGCAGGGACACTTTCCGTCGTGTTAGAGGGTTAAAGAGCGCAAAATCAAAATTCTTGTCATCCATTATAGCAAGCCATCCGTTGGTGCTTCCGCATATCCACTGACCATTTAGCTCAGGCACCTTGAGATCATATGCATACGACTTGGAATCGAAATGACATTCAAATTGATCAGGTGTCACAAAACGGCATGTCTTGGTTTTCTCATTGTAAGGTAGGAAGATCTGTACAGGTGGTAAGTAACTAGTGTTTCTGTCAAGGATCATTTCCATTGAAACGGTGCACCACATCTTGCAACCCAAAGCAAACTTATGAAGATGAGGGAGGGTTATCCTCTCTGCAATAAGGCGCCACACATCAATTGGCAATTCAGACCACTCACGTCTACATGTCCTGCAATTAAACAATGTAATTCACTTTAATTTAGATCGAGGTCATAATATTATTTTCAATGGATCGATCAAGAATACTCACTTTATTATTTCTATAAATCATTATATTTAAAGAGAATACTATATTTTTATATGTTTTGTTCTTTTCGGAATTATTAATTTACACTTTTCATATATGTCGCCTTCTAAATTTCACAAAGCAGATTTTATTTATCTTTAATTATATTCAGATAGTTCTGTTTTAACTTTTACAAACCAGAATAGTATATATAGCACTTTCAAAATTGAAAACATCATTAGGCATAACCAATTAAATATAAAATTCATAACTCAAAATTTTCATGATATTATAAACTCGGTTCGTTTATATATTAATGAATCATTAATATATTGAAACTAATATCATTTTAAAAAGGTCTTAAACCAAAACAATAACTAGCACTTAATTAATTGTACTTATAAATATATAGTTCAAAGTTCAAACAAACTAATAAAATCGTCAAATCATGCATGGTCAACTTTCTTAATTTTTAAATCTTTAAACACATTGGTGAGTGGCCATGCAAAGAAAAGAGAGGATAGGAGAATAAAAGACAAAAATAAAGGCAATTAAAGAACATTAATTACTCAGCTGGGATCAGATGAGAGACAACATGCATGTCATCTGCTGGTGCTTCTTTTGTTTCTCTTGCTCCAACTCCTTTCATTGAGCACCGAGATAACCTTCTTACGCGCACTCTTCCAAACTCTTTTCGTACGTTGAACGCCATACACTTGCGAGTTTTATAACTCCTTTTCTCTTATTTTTGTTTCTTTTGTGTTTCTCTTTTATAATAAATTATCTCAAACAACTTATATAATTGATGGTTCTAATGATATATTTCAGGATGAGAGTTATTTATAGGAAACTATATATGTTTGTCACAAAAATCTATTTTTGCAAACGACTTATATAATTGTTGGTCCGTCCCAATTTCTCTAATGATATATTTCGGGATGAGAATTATTTATAGAAAACTATATATGTTTGTCACAAAAATCTATTTTTGCAAACGACTTATATATATAATTGTTGGTCTGTCCCAATTTCTCTAATGATATATTCCGAGATGAGGGTTATTTATAGAAAACTATATATGTTTGCCACAAAAATCTCAATCGACCTATATAATTTTTGCTTTTTAGAAAAGAAAAAAATTGACGCTATAAGCCATTTCATCATCACTAAATGCATAGTTCACATATAAAAATATGGATTTATCACCTAAATTTAATTTAGAGCTACTTAGCTCACTAAAAACAATAGCTATTTTGTTTCATTCTTTTTTCTTAGATCATCGGATGGTACTCAACCCACCTAACGCAAGAAATAAATTTTATTTGTGGCCTACTATTTTTAATTAATTAAACTAAAATTTAAATAGGGTCATTTCTCAAATGTATTCCTTAAATTTCAAGGCGTTACAGTTCAGTATCTAGTGGACCTCCAGGATCTAGTGATTTATGAAATTGTACATATAACATGCATGTCACTATAACCGAAAAAAGGATCGAAATGTTTCCTCTATTTATGACTCTGCTGCTATGTCCTTGCCAAGGCAAAAGTATTTAACCAGACGAGGAAAAAATAATGTCTGCCACGAAGCGATACAAATCGAAAAAGAAAATCAGAATTCATATTACATTGAAGTAGTCTTTTACCACCATCAGAATATTACAAGCTTGTATATATTAGAACAAAAAACAACGTAAATAAGCATGAAAATGTATCATAAATAAGAAAATCTTCACCCTCCCCAGTCTCAGATATATCATAATTTATTCAAATAATATTTAATGGTAGTTGCAAGGCTGCATATGTATGACATGCAAAATAAATATAAAAGGTTAGCTTCTTTTGACTGGTGGCCATAATTTCAATCCCCTTCCCAATGAAAATAAATTCTCACAAGGCATGGTGTTTATGAAACGGGAGTAGATCGCAAAGGCGTCCTCAGAGATTTTCTTGCAATTGAGCTTGTAACAAAGCATTGTATTAAACGCAACGCGTATTTTCTGCTCTAATTCCCACATGGGGTCTGTAACTCTTACTCTATCCATCAGTTCCTGTGATTGTGAGTAGGGGTTTATCTGTCATTTGGCTACTGGGGGTATGTTTTGGACACACACACATATATATAGGTCTGGGCCTGACAATTGCCATACTATTTTATTTTTTATTTTTTTTGCTCTGAAGGCCCGTTGGCACAATTACCATACTAAGTTACTAACCATGGTTTTGAAATGAATGCTAAAGTCTCATACTAAGCAATTCAACCATCCAAATTAAAAATGAATGAAATTTGAGGCACTATATATGGTGAGTTAGCATCTCCATCAACTTTTTTATAGCACCTTGGTAAATTACTTTTTGTTCCTTCTTTTAAGGTGCATAAAGGTGTAATTTGAGTGTGAAAGAGCAATAGCGGGGATACCACTTTTACTGTATCTTCTCAAAGTCAAAGGGGTCAACAAGGGGTCCCTTATGATCATGTTCATAGCTTCTCAAAGGAGGAGGATTGAATTGCAGGGGAGTTAAATCCTCCCCCTTGGCAAGGTGTATTCATGGCCACATGAAAGTGGAGGCAC
Organism: Carex sylvatica; assembly: GCA_964058845.1. Classification (NCBI taxonomy): domain Eukaryota; kingdom Viridiplantae; phylum Streptophyta; class Magnoliopsida; order Poales; family Cyperaceae; genus Carex; species Carex sylvatica. The sequence continues at coordinate 39,418 of CAXKVR010000496.1, forward strand.
TATATAGGGAGGCTTTGACTTGATTATAATTATGAATGCAGGAGAGAAGAACATTATAGTTATTCATCCTCAGGCGGTGAAGGATGCTTGAAAAAACACTATTGCTGGAGATGAGGAAGAAATGGGCTGGTGGCGGATTATGTGTCGTCCAATTTTTCAACTCGGCCATAATCAACTTGCTTTCATCCTTCTGATCTCCACATATAATATATCACGTTGGTTGAGATTCAGTAAGTCATATGCATTTTAACCAATGGTACCATATGAAATGAATATTACAATGTGAACTCACTGATCGGCACATCAACAAGGGAAATTCCGGTGGAGATGACAGCCTCCTGAGTGGCGTGCGGTATCTCCTGGCATATGTTGCCAAAGGCATTAATGGAAAAACCGTAGTGCTGAAAGGATTCTGTTCGAAATCCGGTACGCATTCACACCATCTGGGATGGAACAGTTCTCGTAGTCCCACCAAACCGAAATCTTAATTGATTTGCTCTCTTCATCGCAACAATTCTCTTGTGATTCCGTACGGCGAGATGATGATGAGGAGGAGGAGGAGGAGGAGGAGAAAGGGCAACGAAAGAAGAGGAGGTGGAGAGGGGAGGAAGCTGTAAGAAGGGATCGCAATGGAGCTAGGGTTACACTGCGCATTTTTTTTTTCTTGTTCGATTTAAGTGCCTGGCAGTGGTTTCAAAAGCAACGCGCCCAAAAGTTATGTTAAACCCTGAATTCAGCTAGAACAGTCAACTTAAAATTAGCTTGTCTTGTTAAAATAAGTTAAATTTTAACAAGAACCCCCCAAGTGGGCTCAAATACGGGCCTGAATTAGGTCCAAAGTCTTTTAAGTTTGAAGTTCTTAATTTTTTACGCTGCTGTGCTCTAGTGAATTAAAATGGAAATCTTAATTTTTTACGCTGCTGTTCTTAATTTTTTACACAGCATAAAAGGGTGTCAACGAGACAGTCTGAATGTAAATTAAGTATTCATTTTCTTTGGAACATCATACACTTATATATATCACAAAATAATTCCGAAGAGATATTCAAAAGGATAAATGAATTAAAATGGAAAGGTCACCCAACAGAATTTCTTTTCATTCTCAAAACTCCCAAGTGGCAAGAACAGTGAAAGAAAATTGGAAAGTTTTCACAGCTCAAGTTATGACATTAATTTGTCATTGTACATTCTGGAAAAACCACAAAGGTGATGTGTGCCAAAAGGAAATGGAATAATATTGTTTAGTAGGAAATAAATGAACAACGCAGCTTTCGTCCATACTGAAAATACCATTGTCCCATTGGTAGCCTCGATATTGAAGGCCATACCTCAATTCAGAATCATCTAAGAAGTAAATACAATTCTTTCTGCACCAAGGAGAAAACCTTTTATCCAATGCTGAGATAGACATGGAGCTATTAAGCCCCAAAAATAGGGACTCATGTCCTTGAAGATGTTCAATTTCACACCATGTCTCCGTCTCCTGGTCCATCAGCTTATAAACTATGAAGTCATCAGTCATCGCCGGCTCATGCTTTGGTCTTGTACCGAATTCGTGTGACCAATACCTCTCCACAACTAAGAGATTCCCAGAAGACATAACAATATACATTCCCAATACGGCTTCAGGATCTTGGTTGTTGATCCATGGAGTTGTGATTTTTTTTATACTGAGATTATTCAGCCCGTTATAGTCAAGTAATAAAACATGATCTAGCCCAACCGCATACAGTTTACCCTCATAAAACATGAGATCAGAAAAACATCGCATTGGTCGGCCTTTATCTATCACTGTGCTCCAACTATCATGATCATGACCATCACCCAGACGACAAATTGCTAGTCGATTATCATGTGAGAAAATAACACCAACAAGACAATTTGAATTTATTGATGAATCAGCTGGCCAATTAGCATCGAGGTTGCCTGATGTAACAATCTTCGTAGCAAACCGTTGCCAAGTCGTAGGATGTCTTCCATATGCACGGGTGTCTTTTGGTTTTGGGAAAATCCGAAGGTGAGCTTTGATTAATTCTGGGTCAAACCTTGGCAGGGACACTTTCCGTCGTGTTAGAGGGTTAAAGAGCGCAAAATCAAAATTCTTGTCATCCATTATAGCAAGCCATCCGTTGGTGCTTCCGCATATCCACTGACCATTTAGCTCAGGCACCTTGAGATCATATGCATACGACTTGGAATCGAAATGACATTCAAATTGATCAGGTGTCACAAAACGGCATGTCTTGGTTTTCTCATTGTAAGGTAGGAAGATCTGTACAGGTGGTAAGTAACTAGTGTTTCTGTCAAGGATCATTTCCATTGAAACGGTGCACCACATCTTGCAACCCAAAGCAAACTTATGAAGATGAGGGAGGGTTATCCTCTCTGCAATAAGGCGCCACACATCAATTGGCAATTCAGACCACTCACGTCTACATGTCCTGCAATTAAACAATGTAATTCACTTTAATTTAGATCGAGGTCATAATATTATTTTCAATGGATCGATCAAGAATACTCACTTTATTATTTCTATAAATCATTATATTTAAAGAGAATACTATATTTTTATATGTTTTGTTCTTTTCGGAATTATTAATTTACACTTTTCATATATGTCGCCTTCTAAATTTCACAAAGCAGATTTTATTTATCTTTAATTATATTCAGATAGTTCTGTTTTAACTTTTACAAACCAGAATAGTATATATAGCACTTTCAAAATTGAAAACATCATTAGGCATAACCAATTAAATATAAAATTCATAACTCAAAATTTTCATGATATTATAAACTCGGTTCGTTTATATATTAATGAATCATTAATATATTGAAACTAATATCATTTTAAAAAGGTCTTAAACCAAAACAATAACTAGCACTTAATTAATTGTACTTATAAATATATAGTTCAAAGTTCAAACAAACTAATAAAATCGTCAAATCATGCATGGTCAACTTTCTTAATTTTTAAATCTTTAAACACATTGGTGAGTGGCCATGCAAAGAAAAGAGAGGATAGGAGAATAAAAGACAAAAATAAAGGCAATTAAAGAACATTAATTACTCAGCTGGGATCAGATGAGAGACAACATGCATGTCATCTGCTGGTGCTTCTTTTGTTTCTCTTGCTCCAACTCCTTTCATTGAGCACCGAGATAACCTTCTTACGCGCACTCTTCCAAACTCTTTTCGTACGTTGAACGCCATACACTTGCGAGTTTTATAACTCCTTTTCTCTTATTTTTGTTTCTTTTGTGTTTCTCTTTTATAATAAATTATCTCAAACAACTTATATAATTGATGGTTCTAATGATATATTTCAGGATGAGAGTTATTTATAGGAAACTATATATGTTTGTCACAAAAATCTATTTTTGCAAACGACTTATATAATTGTTGGTCCGTCCCAATTTCTCTAATGATATATTTCGGGATGAGAATTATTTATAGAAAACTATATATGTTTGTCACAAAAATCTATTTTTGCAAACGACTTATATATATAATTGTTGGTCTGTCCCAATTTCTCTAATGATATATTCCGAGATGAGGGTTATTTATAGAAAACTATATATGTTTGCCACAAAAATCTCAATCGACCTATATAATTTTTGCTTTTTAGAAAAGAAAAAAATTGACGCTATAAGCCATTTCATCATCACTAAATGCATAGTTCACATATAAAAATATGGATTTATCACCTAAATTTAATTTAGAGCTACTTAGCTCACTAAAAACAATAGCTATTTTGTTTCATTCTTTTTTCTTAGATCATCGGATGGTACTCAACCCACCTAACGCAAGAAATAAATTTTATTTGTGGCCTACTATTTTTAATTAATTAAACTAAAATTTAAATAGGGTCATTTCTCAAATGTATTCCTTAAATTTCAAGGCGTTACAGTTCAGTATCTAGTGGACCTCCAGGATCTAGTGATTTATGAAATTGTACATATAACATGCATGTCACTATAACCGAAAAAAGGATCGAAATGTTTCCTCTATTTATGACTCTGCTGCTATGTCCTTGCCAAGGCAAAAGTATTTAACCAGACGAGGAAAAAATAATGTCTGCCACGAAGCGATACAAATCGAAAAAGAAAATCAGAATTCATATTACATTGAAGTAGTCTTTTACCACCATCAGAATATTACAAGCTTGTATATATTAGAACAAAAAACAACGTAAATAAGCATGAAAATGTATCATAAATAAGAAAATCTTCACCCTCCCCAGTCTCAGATATATCATAATTTATTCAAATAATATTTAATGGTAGTTGCAAGGCTGCATATGTATGACATGCAAAATAAATATAAAAGGTTAGCTTCTTTTGACTGGTGGCCATAATTTCAATCCCCTTCCCAATGAAAATAAATTCTCACAAGGCATGGTGTTTATGAAACGGGAGTAGATCGCAAAGGCGTCCTCAGAGATTTTCTTGCAATTGAGCTTGTAACAAAGCATTGTATTAAACGCAACGCGTATTTTCTGCTCTAATTCCCACATGGGGTCTGTAACTCTTACTCTATCCATCAGTTCCTGTGATTGTGAGTAGGGGTTTATCTGTCATTTGGCTACTGGGGGTATATTTTGGACACACACATATACATAGGCAGGAGCGCATCTAGAATTTTGATCAGGAGTAGGCACAAAATATTAACAATTACAATTTTTTCTCTCGATGAATATCGATCGATAACAAAAATAAGACAGTATTTGCGAGGGTAAAAAGTGATTTTTTACGACAGAGTACCGTTATAAATGTGTTTTTTCTATTCGTGACGGTATTTTTTGCAAGAGAGTACCATCATAAATGCGTTTTTTCCTTCACAAATAGTATCTACTTTGTTGTTGTATATATCTCTCCTCTATATTATGCACCTTAAATTGAATTGGATGATAGAAAGTCGTGTGGCTGGGATTGATTGATATAAATTCAGATTGAATTTGAACCCTCCAGTCAAATAATCTATCTTCTTTGATTAAATACATCCTTTATATGTGTAGAAGTCTAAGTTTAGTTCAAATTGTACCCGTTACATGTAATACAACACATATTATCACATATATTTATATTCTGCACCGTCGGATCTGAATCAAAATTCGTGCAGATTGAATCTCAGAATCACAAATATTTTTCGCTGGATGCGCAAAAACTAATCGCCGTTCTGCCCCGACCCTTCTTCCCAATGAGAAAAAACCTAATCGCCACCCCTCTCTCTCGCTTGGGAAGAAAAGACCTAATCTCTCGCCGTTCTGCCCTAAACTCTCTCCGCAGTCCGCACCATCCCCACCCATCTCTCTCTCTCGCTCTGTAGCCTTGGACTCGCGCCAGCACAGACGCACCACCTCTCTCGGTGTCTCGCTCTCTCGCCTCAGAGCCCGACCTAGCACAGATGCGCCCCCCTCAGCCTCAGCTCCGCGTGGCGTCCGCTGTTGACCCCGGCAGCCTCTCTTTGTTGTTCTCCGATCAGCCCCCGTTATTCTTCAGCCCTTTTTGCACTACTTATAGAACTCAGGTACAGACTGGTACAAGAAACAACACTGGGCATGGCGAGATTGGAGGTTTTGGGTGCGCCACTGGAAAGGTACTGAAAATTTAGGTTTCGGGTTTTGGATTTTTTTGGTTTGTTTTGTTTGAATTGCCTATGAAATTAATCTACATCGTGCAGTGGGATTTAGATTAACTTTGTTCTACGTGTAGATTGTCGGTTAGTTTTAGTATCTGGTATGTAATATGCTTAATTTGTGATTATACCTTAATTTTTTTATTCTATTTTTTTTGCCCCCTCCAATCAATCTATTAAGTACTGAGATCTTTGCATGGGTTCTTCCACAAGGCTTTACATTTTTTGTTGAATCCTTTTAAATTTTAGCGTGGTTAGGTTTCCTCCTTTGAAAAAGATTTACCAGCAACCTGAATAAAGCTCAAGGTGCTTACATCATTCTTTAGATTATTTAAAGAACACTTCTTTGTTTTGAACAACCTAAATATACTAGCAAAGTTTGGTGTTTCAATTTTTTTTTACAAGGAAGATTATTTTGTAAGCCAGCCAATCAGCAATAAGGTTCTTCTGTTGAACATAAGTAGGGCCCCACTAAGACAGCATTGCTAAGACAAATTCGATATCCTTCTGGATACAGGTGCAAATAATCCAACAAATAAACCATGATGGGGAAGTGAACCGGGCACGGTACATGCCTCAAAACCAATTCATAATTGCAACAAATACTGTCAGTGCAGAGGTATATGTGTTCGACTACAGGAAACACCCCTCTAAGACACCACTAGATGGCACGTGCAACCCAGATTTGAGGCTCAGAGGCCATAGCTCAGAGGGGTATGGCCTCTCTTGGAGCGTTTTTAAGGATGGATATTTATTGAGTGGCTCCGACGATGCTCAGATTTGTATGTGGGATATCAAGGGGAATAGTAAGAACAAAACCCTTGATGCTCTTCAGATTTTTAAGGTTTGCATGTTCTTCTCTCATTGCTTTCTGTTTTGTTTTGTTTCATGATTAATAGTGGAGGCTTTATTATGATCTCCCAACTCTAAAAGGTCTCTGCCATCTCTCTCTCCCTCTCTCGCTTCAGACCTGCGCCATTTAGAATTAGTACCAGCACCAATCCCAGTAAAGATGCGCCCATTGTACGTTGGCCACGATGAATGTGAAGTCGAGAGGGGTGGGAAAGGAGAGGATGTGTCACTGGACCGCCTCATAGCTTCTGTCCAACCCGCTGAGATATGTGTATATTTCATCAAATTCGCTTCGCTTTTGTATCTTGATTGGATCTAAGGTCGTAGGGAGTTAGTCCTTCAATTCTTCAAACTTGGCTATAAGTTGTGACTGGTATACCTCCTCAATGTGGTAGGATGCAAACTAGATAGTTCAGTATTCCTTGGTCTGAGGCGAGAGAGCGAGAGAGAGATGGCTATAAGTTGTGACTGGTATACCTCCTCAATGTGGTAGGATGCAAACTAGATAGTCAGTATTCCTTGGTAAAATTTATTATTTAAACACGTACCGACCACCAGTGCAGACCAGAACAGGTCTGACTCTTACCAACATAGATTCTACGATAGTAAAACACCAATTAACTAAGCTCATATTGTTAAAGTTCTATCTTTGGTCACAGTTACGAAGTTGATGATGAATCAAGTACATTAGTACCACACTGATACTGAACTCTCTGAAAACTTACACTTCGACCATCTATGACATGCTCATCCTCGAAAACTTGGTCAACAAAGACAGGTCAGCAAAGGTAACAAGTCCAAACTCACGAGGCTTGCGAGTAACCTTGTCTACCATTATAACCCAGTCCATTATCTCACCATATTTCTCAAAATACTGCCTGAAACTCTCTGGAACAGAAAAAAAAAAAGAATGATAATATGAATGAATAAATAAACATGAGTAAAGAAAGTTAGGTACTCAACTTTACCTGTTCAGATTTGCACCTGGGTGCAAGGTAATTGCATTTTTTTGGAAAGTTATATGCTGTGTAGATGCAATAATGTTATTGGATCCATGATGTAGACAGTCATTGCACGGGGTTTGCTTCTAGGTAATATTATCCAAGGAGATTGATTTTATTAAACATAGTTATTTTTATTTTGCGTGGTCCATCTAAGTCTAATGAGGTAAGAAGATTACAACATACTGTTATTTTACTATTTTATCTTTTGTCAATTACGGAACTTACTATTACTGTGC